>VZTJ01005188.1:3936-48377 GCA_013397795.1 Orthonyx spaldingii | reverse complement strand
GGGGTCAGCGATGGACAGACGGACACGGGCCAGGGTGAGCGATGGGCACGGTGTGAGGGATGGACACGGCCCGGGGTGAGCGATGGGCACGGTGTGAGGGATGGACAGACGGACACGGCCCGGGGTGAGCGATGGGCACGGGGTGGGCGATGGACAGACGGACACGGCCCGTGTACAGCTCCCCTCTCATTTTGCCATCCCGGTGCTCTGTCGGAGCCCTGCTCTGTGGGAAGCTTCCTTTGCTTCTCGGCGCAGGGCCTGCCCTTGGGTTCGCTGGTGGTTTACGTTTGATAGGCGAATTAAACTGGTGGTAATGTGTTTACCTTTGACATGAGTTCCCGGAATTCAGAACTGCAGCCAGACGCCTGCTGTTTGAACAATTCTGATTGCCAGGAGTTAAGATACTGGCGCATGAAAAATCGTAATTTTTTAAAAAAAACCAAATAAGATAATCTCGGAGATTCAGAGGTATTACATTAAAAATCAGAGAAGGCATCAGAGAGCCTCCCGCAGGAGCGCTTGGTGAGGGGTGCAGCAGGATCCAAAGGCAGAGGCGGATCCAGCCCTTGCCCGGGGCTGTGACCCGGGAGCGCTGAAAGCCCCAGGATGGCTCCTTTCTGTGAGGAGCATCCCTGCAGCCTGAATCCAAACACTCCCAGCTCAACGGCGTGCTCTGCAGAGAAGGAAATTGGGAATATCTAAATGCCAGAGCATGAATGTCTGGGAATATTTTCTGTGAGGAGAAGGAGGAGGCACATTGTGGTTTATAAATACTTTGTGTGGGAGATCTTCACAGCAGAGGGCCTTGAATTAAAAGAGGCACATCAGAGCCTTTTGCCAGATCTATTGGCAGAACACCAAGAATATGGATAAGGGCATTCTTGACATTCTGAAGTGAAGGGGCATTAAAATAGTAAGATTTGGCATTCATTGGAAATAAATTAATGTTTTCTGTCACAGCTGTAGCTATCCAAGGATTCTCTACATTAGGAAAACAGAGCTTGCCATATTTTAACTTGTGACCAAATTTTTATTCTCTTGGCCTGTGTGTCTATCAGCTGCTCACACCTGATCTAAAGAGAAATTTCCTGGGCTGAATGCAATTTATGTGAAACATGTAACCTCAACACACAGCTTCACTATGTTCAAGCTTGTTTCCTTTCCAGACTTGAGCCAGAAACAGACTTTGGAGTAAATGAATAAGGAGATAGCACCAGAAATGAAATGGTTTAAGACAATGCTAGGATAACAATGAAATTAATTTGTAGAGTCTCTATCAATTCAGTGTGTGCACATGATTATTCTTGTTTAAACCACTCAATGCATTAATTGTGAGTAAAATGATTTAGGGCTCTTATTCATAAGCAGTAGATGTTGTAGTGGCCTAAAATGTTACTGGGGGTGATTGCAGGAGGTTCACTGCAGCTGCCCTTGCTGGATGCTGTGTGCTGGTTTCTCTGCTGTCACAGCTGGCACAGTGGTTTAAACTCTTGTACGTCACGAGTCTGAGCCCTCAGTTCTCTGCTGTCAACAAAAATGCAGAGAAGATAAAGATATAGTAGCTAGATTGTTATCCTTTGTTTTACAGCATCCATCAAAGCCCTGCTTTGTAAATGGAAATCAAATTAAGCTTTCCAATATTACAGCAGCTATGAGTCTTCCAAACGATGATGGATTGAAATAATTCATGCAAAAGCCCAGGATATCTCATCTATCCCATCTGGTGGGTTTAGTCTCAGGGCCTTTCAGGGACATTATTCAAATGTTTCTGGTGAATGTAATTGCTGCTTGAGGAGGTATCTGTGAGGGGAGGTTATGATTTCTTTTAATATAACATTTAATTATATACAATTAATAAAGAATCTTAAATAAATTTGTAATGTCTCTGTAAAAATATTATAACCCTTGCTTTCTTCCCTCACTCTTGCTTGTCTTTTATTTGTCTCATAATGCACCAATGGTGAGTGATGCATAGTGAAAAGAATTTAATGGGAGTCTGCCTTAAATTTGTGAGTATGTGCTCAGCAGCCCAGAGGTGGGAGGAGAAGAGGAGAGTTAGCAGAGTTACCAGGGGTTAGTCAGTGCTGCAGGGGCAGAGACAGAAAAAGAGCAGGTTTTTGGTGGGGTTTTTTTGAGGTTTTTTTGTTTGGTTGATTGGTTTGTTTTGTTTTTTAAATATATCATGGAATGGTTAGGGTTGGAAGGGACCACAAAGATCATCCACTTCCAGCCCCCTGCCATGGATGGGAACCCCTTCCACTAGAATAAGCTGTTGTGGGTTTAAAACACAAAACTAGCGAGCGACAGAATGCTTGCATAAAAGTGACACAGTGCTGGTGATTTGGTGTGACTGACAATGCTGTTAATCTGCCTGGCCTGGCACTTGGGAGGTAAGCTTCTTACAAGTGTTTGTCTCCTTAGGAATTCCCCTCTGCTTACCCAGTGATAAAGAGATGATGGTCCATTTAACCATAAAGGCTTCTCCATCAGCTGCCTCTGTATTTATTAGCACAGATTCTATAACACGAGAATAATTTATAGTACAATGCCATATCTGATTACAGAAGTGTTTTGTGACATTTTCTGTTTCTTGTGAATTGTTTTAATATGAGGCAGCCATGCAGAAATGCTTGGATGTGTGAAGTTAGTGAGGCATTTAATTAAGCTGCAAGAGCCAATGCACTCACAAATGGAATATTGAACATACCACTTATTTCATTCATGGAACAAAATTGGTTGTGGATCTGAAGATGAAAAGACTTGCAGTCAGGCATGTTTCTCTGAGTTCCAGAGGCGTCTTAACTGGTCTACAGTTTAGGTTTCATTTGTAAAAGTCCTAATATGAGGGTTTATGTTTTAACTAGTTTAATAAAGCAAATCCTTCTAGCAAATCCACTCTTGACTTTGCTTCACCTGGACCAAAAAAAGAAGTAAATCTCTTCCTTCCTCTTTGCAATGAAAGTATGTTATACTTAGAAAAAAATTATATTGTGGGGAGGGGTACTTTTTGGGTGGGCATGTCTTATTTTTTGGTGGCAGGTGCATTTTGGAGGGGGTAGGTCTGGGGTTTTTTTGGGGGGTGTTTTTTGTTATCAAGAGAGAAGGGGACTCTTAGTTATTCCTGTTGCCTGCAAAGGTGCCGTGTGTGGAGTTTGAGTCCACACAAACTGGGTTAATCTGGGACTGTCGTAAAGGGCATATGGTCTTGCAAGGAGCATATGGTCTGGAAGAAGTCATTCCTTGTAGTGCCCCAGAACCTTCCCAGCTGGTTTGTCTGTGGGGTGAACTGAAGTGTTCCCTGGGGAAAACTGCACGTTACTTGGGGAGTCAGTATCAGATTTCATTATCTGAGCCAGGATGCTCATTGTAATCTATTTACTGGAACTGTTTTCCCTCAAAAAATAGCTCAGGAATTAAAGAAAAATCCTGGCACAAAGACAGTCTTTGGAAATAATCCATATGACAGTGAAATTGCTATTTAGGAAGCTTATAGACTTGTGAATTTCATTAACAATGTCTATTAAATACTCTAAAATTATACTGGAATATCATAGACCATCTTTCCAGTTCCACAGATGTTATTCAGCTGACCTTAACAGGACTACATGCTTGTTTGGCTTTTTAAAGTTTGGAGAAAATTGTCTTCACGGCTGAACTTTTCCCACGAAATGTATTATTGATGAGGCTGATGATGTTTGCTGTGATTCTGTACATGAGTTCTATTTGGCCCACTGTTCACCTACTCACTGGCAAACATAAGGGTTTGAATTAGAAAACAGAATAGAATTTCATTTGCAGCATCAAGGCAGCCATCTAAAGATCCATGGTTGTTTAGTGCTTGTAAAGTTCTAAGCATAAAATAAAAATTACTTGGATGTTTTTTGTTCCCATCTGCAGTAACTTACTTTTCTTAACTTCAAAGATTTATGCAGAGTCCTTGAATAGTGATGTATCTATGTAAACAAAATGCAGTGTGGCCTTAGAGATCCTTCTGTACTGGTAGATTTTATAGCTGTATTTGTGCAAATTAGGATTCAAGATTCTCCATAAACACAGTAACTGCAAAAATCTATTTTATTGAAACAAAAATAAAGCTCCAAGTTTTTATGCCAGACCCCAAGATAATTTTCCAGAACAACCTTTTGATAAGAGGGATGGAAGAAAAGGAATTCCTCATGTATAGACAGAAGAATTCTGATATTCTGAAAATTCTTGTTTCCACGAGTACCACAGTATCATGTCTAAATGCTCCTCTTTGCAAAGTAGCAAACTCAGCACCTGGCATGCTTATTCCTCCTTTTTCAAAACTAGAAATGTTAGTGGGGGGCTTTTCCATGTGCTTTGGCTTTATCAATACTCCTGTTCCTTACACTGTCTGTAGTGAATGCTTTTGTGAATTCTAAGCATGCTTAATGAAAGATCTTAAATTTCTTTTATTGTCCTTGCTGTTGCATTTGCTTAACAATTACTACAAGACAGGGCCCAATTTTCCTTACTAAGGCAATATAATCCCAGATTAATTTGAGTCAGAAAGGACCTCAGGACATCACCTAGTCCAGGCTCTTACTGAAAGCAGTGTGAGCTACAAGATGGGCCTGCCCAGAGCCTTACCCTGCTGGGTCCTGAAAACAACCGAGAACTGAGACAAGGCCCCTTGTTCCACTGCCTGCCTCTGCTCATGACCCAAAGATTTCTTTCCTTTAATCAATCTGCCCGTCTCTTGATTCAGTTTGTCTTTCCTCTCTGGTCATTGCCCCACACATTGCTGCGAGGAGCCTGCTCCTGTGTCCTTGGTGCTGGGGAGCTGCTGCCCAGCCTCCCCAAAGGCCTCGCTTCTCCAGCTGTGTCAGGGCTCTTTGCTCTGCCTTAATTAGTGCCGGGTACAGGGGGGACAATCACTGCCTTGGATCTACAGGCCTGGTGCTGTCAGCACAGCTCGGGGTGCTGGGGCCATCCCGGCTGCCGGAGCACGCTGCGGGTTCGTGTTTGGCTTGTTGGGAACCAGGATCCAGCTCCTTCCCAGCACAGCTGCTCACAGCCAGACACTCCCCTCTGTGTTCTTCCACACGGTTGTTTCAGCCCAAATGTAGGACTCTGCTCTCGTCCTTGTTGAATTTCAGAATTTTTGTGCTGACTCAAGCCACCAGCCTGTATTAAGTCCCTCTGGATGCCCTCAAGTCTCTTGACTAGTTTCGCCCAGTTTAGACACACCAACCAAGCTGCAAATTCAGCTGGGGGTCAAGTTGAAATTTTTTAAGCTAAGCTTATAATAAATTTGAAAACACTGAAGAGCTTTCTCCTTATGATTTTAGTCTATGAAACTGTCTGTTTGGATGTGATTGTGGAAATGCTTTCTGAAACTCTTTAAGGAAGTTAAAGTTAGTGGAGCAAAACTCAGGTTGAGAATTGTTTCTGTGCAGGAACAATTAAACCACAGCGGGTTTTGCTGGGACTGCCTTTGCACGTTGTTTTTCCATGTGTACATTAGTTGGTACACGCAGTTGCAGACACAAAACATCTCTCATACATTTTGTGGGAAGGAAATAATCTTCCTCTGCAGCATTTCAATTTCATTTGGCATTTTGAGAACAGTCAGGACGTGTAAAAAGGGGAGCTCACACACATAGAAAACCTGTGTGTCAGTGTAAAAGCCTCAACATTCCAGTCTTTTGGCAACAGAAAATCCTGCCAAGGAAAACTAGCTAGATACCTAAGCAGAACAAGTCAACAGGAAATAGCCCATGAAAAGGTTTCCAACAGAAAGCCATTGGGGTTTCCTAGCACAGTGAGTATAAATTTCACAGATTATACGCTCGTTTAGTCATCAAGGTAAATCTGGGGCAGACGAGACCTGCTTAACACTAACACAATTAGCAAATGGTATGGAATTGATCAATGCTCCGTGTATTATGTATGTTTTGCTTTTAACTCTGACTTTTTTAGACATTCTTTGCCAGTTGAAGTGCACTACATTTGTTAATTAACTCCATCTGCTGAAAGTCTGGTCTGGCAGTTTAATAATATAATGAGTTGCTTTATTAAAAAATTGTGCTTGAATGTGCTACTGTTGACCAAGACAAAGAGAATTTAAGTCAAATATGTCTTGGAAATATCCTTGTTTTGCAGGTGATGTCAACAAATCTTAACCTATTATATCTATAGTTTTCCACATTTGAGATTTATAGGAAATGGTATGCCATGCATTTCCTAATGCAAAATATTAAATTTAAGAGAAAAAGCTTGATCATACTAGCTTTTCTATGTAGATCATGTTAAGAATGCAAATAAACTCACTGAAAGCATGAATGGGCTTGAATTTTGCAGCTTTGAAACTGCAAGTGAAAGAAAAACTGCTGATAGCTGATCTCACAACTTCTTGGTGAATTCTGTTTGAACCTGGTAGCAGTATTGGTGTTCTAGCCCTTACTCAATATATGTTCTTTACCACTAAATGCAGAAGATTTTCTTGGCAAAGTCATGGACATACTGTTACATTCCTAATGAATATGGGGAAGGAAAGCATGTAATATTTATATTCATTGGGTCCATATGTTGTAAATTGGTTTAGGGTATATATTGCTATTGTGTGTACAAGTACTGTCACTTCACATACATCCTGAGGCAAAATAATGCCTTGATATAACAACTTAATTGTTATTATTGAATACCAAGGAAATTTCTGACTTCTTTTTTTAAGTCTGGCTTCTACATTACATGTACTTAATTGTAAATAAGTAATACCTTTTCAAATACTTAATGTTTGCTATCCAAAAAATCCCTGCCTGCCTCTGCAGAAGCCAGTAGCATTCTGCTGTGTTCATAATTAGTCTCGTGGTGTTGTGTAGTTAAGAAATAGAATCATATTGCACTTTCATAGAGTTTATAGCCAAGCAGCCAGTAGATTGTATGGCCTGACATGTAGATGGCAGGGAATTGTAGCTCACCAAATAATATGGATGGTTGTCCTTGGGTTGAGCTTTTTGCATGCTGGGAGATTAAATGCTGCAGATAGAGGTTTAGGAGAGAGAATTCCATGAAGACCCACCTAATGATGAGTAGGTGGCTAGGTGAGGGATCCTTCTGCCACCCATGCCGATAAAAATGTTTATCAAAAACAGTGGAACCTCACTGGTAGGAAACACTCACTTTTTCTTGCATCCATTTCTGGCTTTCAGCAGAACTGAAAAGTGCTTTTTCTAATGTGTAAATACCTATGCTTAGAAACTGTCACCTGTCAAAATTTTCTTTGACAGAAGTGAGGTTTATTAACCTTTTTACTGTTGTGCTATAAACTTCCCGAAATACTTTTATAGTTGAAGAGAAGCTGTCTTTCCAAACATTTGCAGATGCCGTGTCATGTTTCTACTTGATGTTCTTGTTCACAAATATGCAAAAATCCATTGTAAAGAACTGCTGAAGTAATAAAATGATTCATGTGGGTATTGCAGACCCTTTGTATCACAAAGCTGCACAAAGAGCTGAACTGTGTTTGTTGCAATGACCCTCAGGTCTTCCTGTGAATTGCTGCTTTCCAGGATGGCTCCCATCTTAACCACACATTTTTGTGTCCTTCCTCCTTCCTTCCTGCATATATTGTAATGCAGTCAGTGTTATGAATATTCAATCAAATTTGAATATTCATATATTTGGCCATCAAACCATGTGTTTAACATCATTAATGTGACTTGGCATCCTATGAAGTTATTGACAGTAAAGATTTTGCACAACTGTTTTGATTGCCTACACGAGTATAAATGGCACAATCCAAGAAGGGATCACCTAGTCACCTGCAGGTGTTGGGAGTTATGTTTAAAAATCTATTGTCAGCCTGCTTTTAGTCCTTTTATTAGTATTTAGTAGCATTGTCCCTATGGTCCCTATATTCCTTTATATCATGTATATATCACATATATATGTGTATATGTAATACATTAAATGTTCTTGTACATGCAGGGTAAAATACAGTTGCCTTAACCACTGATATTGTCCCCTATAAATTACACAAAGTTATCTGTGGTGGTCTGGTCTTTATAACTGAATGGAAAAATGACACGCAGGGTTTTGTGAAGACTAGCAGCACTTACAACAAAATCAGTAGCAGTTGGTGACAAGCACACAATGTTCTCTCACAAATTCTACCTGTTATGTACTCTTAGGAGCTCCTAACTACGATTAATCTGCCTAACTCAAACTGCTCCTTAATCACTGCCAGAGTTCATTACAAACGTACTTAAGCTTAAACAAGCTACATTTGCAATCATTTATATTAATACCTATTTAATAATAAAGAACTAAATCTCGGGGAGTTGACCTGGACTGTAACCATTAAGCAAATCCTGTCTGCAAGTAGATGCAGCTGGAACTGCTTTTGTTCCAATGAAAGTGCCTGGATGGAAAGTAAACTCAGCCTACGTAGCTGAGCTTGTGGAGATAACTAGGTTGAAAGTCATATTGCAGATTAAAAATAAGATCCACAGGTTCCTTATTTATGATGTAGCCTGACTGTGCTGTGTCTGTATATACCTGCCCTAATGTGTTTTTTTTCCTGGGAATACAATGCTTTTTATCAAAAACGGGAGTAATTTATATATTACACTAAGACAATCTCTATTGACTTCTTTAAAGTCATGCACAGAATACATCTGGGTATCCTTTGCTTCAGAAGAGGCATGTCTCTTCTTAAAAGTACCATCCACAGCATTAGCTACCACAATGGATTGTAAATATGCCATTTATCCAGACCACTCGAGTTCATTGAAAACTCTGGCTATAAATATATTTCTGGTAACTGAATATTCAGATATATACCTAATGGCATTTTCAGAAGTGCCTAATTGGCTCCTTCCCATTGATGTCAAAAGAAAACAAGTGCTTTTGGAGCACTACTCTTCTGCCAGAAGTTTTTATTATTAACTGAAAACAGGTCAAGTTGTATATTATGAGCACATTTCAGTTTGGTTACCCAGAGTGTCTCCACAATGTCAAGGCAATATTTATTTGGCTCGACAGAGTTAAAAGGGATTGCACAACTTGACGAATTTACTGTTTTAATGGGTGCTGAGCTAAGGGTGTGTTGTTTGGCACAGGTTCAAACACAGTCACTAATTAAAAAACAATGTGAGGGCCAAGGTGATGGCTGAAAAGGCCTTGCTTTGCTAAGCTCCATCATGCATTACTTAATTTTGCCAGTGTTTAAAGAGACTTTTAGAACACTGTGGGAACATGTATGGTCAAAATGGTCTTTCAGGGGCATTTTAACATCTCAAAACAAAGCAGCTGCATTTCAAGCAACCAGGAAGAAATGTGAATAGTCAACTTAATAAAAGAGCAAAGTAAAGGGGATTCTCTGTGTGCCCAAGGTAAGATCATCATGTTCTCACCAATGATTATTAATTTAATAGGAAAATTAACTGTGAAGGGGAAAAAGTTACCTGCTCAGAGCTGGTTTGCATTGTAGGTACTCAGAACTGAGAGTTCTTGTAGTTGGCTTGTGCCTTGTGTATCACGTGTAGTATTGCTTCTTTTAATTCATCATTACTCTCAAAATTTTTATCCTTGCCTTTGGTAATCTAGTTGTTTATAATAAAGTCCACATTGAGCCATGACCAGGATAGTTGAAGGAATCTTAAAGGTATCTGGGCTAGGTTGCTCAATCATTTGTGTTGTGCAATCTGATTGAAAGGAGAATGGGGGATTTGTGCTCATTGTGAACTTCAACAGTTTCAATGTTATGAATCTAAGGAATCCTAGAAACCAAAAACATAAAGGCATTCTTTTGAGCCTTTCCTGTTAGAGCACAGGTCCTTGACTGCTGGGTTCTGTATTACAAACTCAACATTGCTTTGCTTTTTACAGTTAATTACTTACAGAGACTTGGAAGTATTTGGGTAGGATTTTTTGAACGGTGGCTGATTTTGTTATGTCAAATGTGACATGTAATGGTGTGAGAATGGTGAGTAAATTTTTTTTTTTTTGGATGACTGCAGCTGCTTTCTTCAGACATGGGTAATGATTTTTCCTATACTTTAGGCTTTTTATAAAGGAAGTGTGTAGCTCAAGTCTTTTTTGAGGTGTTTCAGCTCTGCTGAACGATTTGCAGGAAAATTATTGACAAAACTGTATCTCTTAAGAATAACCCCAGCCTGAGGTCTGAGTGAAACCTCCAGTCATCCTCTCCAAGCTGAATGATACTGAAAGGACAAATGAAAAAGAAATAAGGAAGAGGGGGAAGTGCTTAGAAACTACAATATTCATATGTGTCCTTTGTGTGGTTTTGGCTATGGAAAATGTTATCCCCTGACCTGACTTGCCCAATGGGCTCTCAAGACTTGGACTTTAGATCTTTCTTTTCTCCTTTTGCCTTCTACTATAAGGAAAAGCAACAGTGCAGCATCCTGCACGTTAAGTCAGTGCACAGACCAGTAAGGATGAGAACAATACACGTGCAGAGGGCTCTGGGAGTGCAGCACTGGCAAATGAGGAAGAAAAATGTAATACCCAAGACAGAGCAGGTTTACATGGGAAATGGAAGTTGTGCTGTTTTTTCAGGTCTGTTTCCCTGTGTAAACCTGGCAAAGGTTTGGTATGCCCTGGAACAGGAATGAGAGCTACAATCTGGAGAGAACACAACAGTACAGCAGAAACGTGGTAACTAAATGTGTAAGGAGTCTCTTGATCTGCAGGGGAGCACGATATATTTCATGTCTATATAGAACAACCCTAATTTTTTGTGTAGTGGCTTCGGTTGTTAAGAGCGAGCTCCGTAGGTTTTGTCCCACATTTGAGGAATTTAAATATTGGTTGAAGTATTTGGTTTTCTTTAGTGCATTCCATTGCAGAGCATCTTGTTTTGCTTTTGCCTCTCCCACTTCCTTTCAGAATTTTGTACCAGCAGCCTACAGGCTTGTTCAGCATTTCAAAGGGGCAATATGATTCCCAGATCAGAATGGTGTCAACAGGAGACAGTCTGCCCAGTGTCAGGTTTTTTGTGAGTTGTTTCTTTGTTTACGCTGTGAAATGAGAAGGGGGGAAAAAATCAAATTGTGCACAATTGGCTCCAGTAAATGCCAAGAGACAGTAAATGCCTTGTTTATTGCCTGTGGAAGGCTGGTAACTTGCTGAATTTCCATCGAGGCTCCTCCGTAAAGATCTCCCTTGGAGCTGGTTATGCAATTGATGGGGCAGGATTTTGGCTTCTGGAGCAGCAGGCTTGCATAACATGGCTTATAATCCAGCACTCCCTTCCCAGCCTGAAAGGACCTTTTTCATGAGGCATTTTCTACAACAAAAAACTGCTTCCAGATTTCTACACAATTACTGAAATAATGGTACCCTGACTCTTAAAAAAAAACATTCTACAAGAGATTTTTTTGACCTGATCTTTCTGTATATAGACGCTTTTAAAAAAAATAATGAATCATTTATAAGTTCCTCTTTTTTTCATACCATTAAGACTACTTTGTATTTTATTACCAGAATTCTTGTTGATACAACACTGAAGAAATTGGATTATGCCAGCTAAGCATTTCTTGGAGGCCTTCACACCAACAGGCTGGTTTCTGGGAGCTCCATTTTTCTTACATGACCTATATGTGAAATCACAGGTGACCAAACCTGCAACGAGGAGGTTGGGTCTGTGTAGCTGGGAGAGGGAGGCCTGCACAGCACGACATTAATGCCACAAAGATGTTGTCTGTGGAGATGGCTGCAGTGGTTACTTAAGGACAATGGGAATTGGGATGTCTTGTTCTCTGTTGCAGCCTAGGGGCACGCATTCTTCTCGCTCTAACGAGAAACTTCCAGCTATTCTTCCTCCCCTCCCTTCACAACGTACGCTACCCATCTCCAGATGCTGGATTGCTGTGTGCATGTTTCTGTCCTCACAGAAATGTACGGAGCTCCCTGTTAGCCTGCTGAGAATTCCAGGGCAGCTGATGGGTGGCATTTGTGTGTTGCAATCCAGGTCTCCCCTGCTTTGTGGCCTGCCTGGGCAAATTTATATGTGGGGTCCTCAGGGTCAGTATGAGGACTCATGCAGCATAAGCTGACATAAATGTTTATATTGCTATTTTATCTTGCAGTTCCTAGGACAAAAATCAGAAATTTGGGAGAAAATGTGTAAATGGAGTCTTTGGGAATTGGAAGTGGGCCATCTAATATTCTTTCCCTCCTGTCACTGAACTGCCCCACGGAATCCTCACGCCCAGCAAGAGAAATGTTCTCAGCTTGTTACAAACGTGGAAGTTCTCTGGGTATTCATCAGTTATGAAGTGGTGACTTGGAAAGAGCTGAAGTTACATATGCATCTCACATCATTGTCAGCTGTAATTGCAGATGATTGGTCTTTCTGAACATAACTTTGGGGATGAAGATGTGATTGTTTCAGACAATCGGAATGATTTACGTGAGATCACATGAAATCTGTTGTTAAGATGTCTGCAGCAGTCATTACTTGCTTTCCTTCCATGAAAGCAGATACGAAAGGTGAAACTAAGAAAGGTGTTTATTTAAATATCACCAGTTTAAGTTTTTGGAGGAAATTACTAAGAATTCTAAATCTGATTGCTGAAGTCCTCATTCACATAAGGAGCACTATGGACAGCAGAACTGAAAGCTTCATAACTTACACGAATATGAATTTTCATGTATTTATGCATTTTTAACTCACTGTCCTCAGGAACTGGACTGACAGAAATATTAATAGGGAAAGGTTTTTACTGGAAAGTGTTCAGTACAGGAAAATTGTTTCTCAAGTCTTACCCTCTCCACTGGTCCTCTGCTGCCACTACCATTGTCACCAGCATTCTGCTGGTTCATCACACAAATGAATTTCCCTTCCCAATTGGATTGGAATTGGGACAATTCTGTCCCAATTGGACAATCCGTGGATTGTCCCCAATGAGGTGGTAATCAGAGGGACTGCTGATTTTGTATAGAGGATTCTCTGACACCCAAGGAGGTGATTATTGGCTCAATCACAGTACCATAATACTTTAATTTATGTCTCTTGGATTCACTAAGTATGTTCAGTTTGGATGTGAATGGCAGGAAATCCTTCAGAATCCACATCTTTCAACTCCCTAAGGGGCTGACAAAAATAACAGTAAACCTTCAGGAATTTTTTGGATTCATATTTTGAAAAGTCAGTTTAGTTGCAGCAAAAAAAAAACAAACCCTGAGATGTGGGATGGTCAAATTGAAGTAAATTCTCAGATTATTTTGAATTTTGTTATTGAAATGCATTTATAATATCAGCTGAATACAAATCAGGAAGTATGTTTAGAGGTGATTAATAACAAATCTTTTATGAGGAACTGCACATTTACAATTTGGGGCTACCTAAAAGGCAAAATATGAGTCCCTCCACACAATCTGGCTGCTCTCCACTAAGCAGCCCCAGAGTTTTATTTGTGAGAAACTGGAACCAATCAAACATTCTGTTTATGCAATCTACGTTATTTAATGAACTACTAACTCCAGAGTTATTTGATCTTTGACAGTTTAGGGGATGGGAGTTGCATTCTCACTGGCAAAATCCACATTACTTTCGGAATTTTTAACTGGGAGAAGTGTGGGGTCAAGACTGTTGTGTAGCAACACATTCACTAAATTGTGTATGATTGCTAGTCCAGTTCTTACAGTAAAAACAAGTAAAGTTATATGAATTCAATCTTAAATTCAGCCTTTCATGTTCTGAAAGAGTCTGCAAAGGCTATATCTGAAATTGTGAAATGTCAAATAAGCTTCCATGGACAAGACTTACTGAAGAAGAGAGCTTTCAGTTTTACTGCTTTAAAAGCCTTCAGTTCTGTTTGTCTGGCTCTTTAGGCACAAAATGAAAAAATTTCTGCTCATCTCTCCTTGAAACTGTTCCATTGAGCTCAGGAGCAAGGCCAGAAGGGAACAGAATGTGCACAGCTCTAGGATTATCTTAAAGTTGTGAATTAAACTAGAAACATGTTATTGATATTAGAATATTTATATTCTGTATTAGCATTTTTTATGGACACCAATATTGATGACTGTAAAACTGGATTTTTTTTTTTTTTTCCTTAGCTGTGGGGGAAAAGCCTTTCTGTAGACTAAGTAAATATATCTGGAAGAGTAATATTAATCTAGAACAGCTACAGCCATACAACAAGCTCACATCAACACGTCCCTGAGTGTTCAGCTGCCCAGCTGTCAGCGGGCCCTGTCTGTAGATTTGTGTTAGTGCAGCCCCCTGAGCATACACACCTCCTCCTGTGCTACCCCAGATGTGTTACTGCTGTATAAATCCATCAAAAGTATAAGGTATGTTTATTAAAAAATCACTTTACATTCATCATGGTATGTAGTGGATGCTTTGAACGAAGGTTATAGGAAGCAAACAGAATTTGTCTTATCAGGTTATCTAGTTATGTAGCAATCTGGGATAATTCATTGCAAGCAGAAAAGCAACATAATGGGGAAAGTTTTCTGTTTATTGGAAAAAAATCAAATTAGCAGCATCAGAAATAGCCCTGGGCCAGACAGCTAGCTCTATTATTATGTTACTTAGAAGCTAATGTATTATGAACAAGTGCCAAATATTTCTGTGTAATGCAGAGGAGATTAAATGCAAGCTTCTATTTTTGAGATCCGCTTTGTAGCATATATGTAATCAACAGAAAGTCCTGGATAACAACTAGTACACAGATAGCCCTGCTAATTATGAATAATTATGTAAATGGTTATAATCCACGAATAGTGTTTATCTGAGGGATTAATACATACACATCAACAGAAAAGTTTTGAAAAGGAGTTTACCAAAAGTCAGTTATAAGTTTATTTTTAAATGGTGATGCGGGAGCACTACTCAGCTATGTAGCTTTGTTTAAAATCACATTCCTAGCCTGAGGAAGGAGCAAACTCCCTGAGAGGGCTGGACTGCACAAGCGTATCAGGTTTTGAATCTGCTCAGCTCACTTGCACAGTACTTGGTTGTCACAGATGACAAAAGCTGTGAGTTTCTGAATACGCTTCTGTGCAGTTCCTGGCCAGCTCAGGCTGGTTTGATACTTCCTGCATTATTTCTTTGCTGGAAAGGTCAGTGTGTAGGGTTGCAGGGTTGGATATGGTAAGAGTAGTTTCTCCAGTTAATACATTGCAGTGGTAGCCCCAAAATTTGTTCATGCAAATATTCTCATTTCTGAGACAAATGCCAGAAGTGATTTCAAAGATCTCTCTGTTCTAGGAAAGTTCAGATGCAGTTAACACTGTGCACAGCATTGTCAGTCCGAACAGGGGTTCAGACTGATCTGCTTTATTTTGAAACAGGATTTGGTATGCAGTTCTTACTGTTTTGAAACATTTAGGACTTAACAGAAGTGTCTAGAATAAGTTGCACAGGAATGGGCTTATTAAAAAAATTCTCATCCAGAGCAAGTAGATTGGCCTCGTTTGGAGCAAGAAAAAGCTGCAGCAAGTGTTGACTCACTCAAAACTGACCTCCTGTCTTTCTAATTCTGTGCTTGTGGAGCCAGGGCATAGAAGACATCAGGGAATTTACACTCCTAGCATGGATTTACAGCCTCTGAGTATATTTGTGTTCTCTGAATATATTCATTGTTTAGCCTTGGGTGTGTAAAAATGTTGCTGAATTTCCAGGTGATTGTTTAAGCCTTTTTGGGCAGCAGCAGTCACTGTCTTGCACAGTTTCCAGTGCCCACTGAAGGCTCCAAAGGCCTCTCCTGACACAGCACTGGCGCTTCAGCTGCACATGGCACTGGGTGTGGAACAGGACCCCGCTCTGCACCGCTCCCTAAGGAAATCAGAATGGGCTGTGGCCACCGGAGGAAGCAGTAATTGAGGCCCTGGGAGAAGGCAGGATACACTTCACAGCTTCCCAGCAGAGCAGCAAGCCTGTTAGCATATTGCTGATTTGAAGAGAACCCCGAAGGCAATTACTGCTGCCTCATTAAAAGGATTAAAAACACCTTCTCTAAGACTTAGAACCTTTTCTATGTTGGCTCTGCAGGCTTTCTGCAAGTGGTTGAACAAGAAATCAGGCTGTGTTTTGGTTTGCTTTTGTAAGAGTACTATGTAAAAGGGCCCTACTTCTAAATCAGAAACAATCTGTCTTTTCAATAGGTATTGTTAATTCTGAAGAAGTAGAATGTACAGAGACACCTTGTTCCTATTGGCTTTCAAATGTTTGCATACTATTAAAAAAAATACTTGTGAGCCAAAGCAAGTCCAATTAGGAAACCTGTGAAAGAATTTTTCCAAGATGTATTAAATTTACTGGGAGTTTTTTTCCCCTTATGCTACCAAACAAATTATTCTTCACAGAAGAACATTTTCATACATAAAGATGGTTCTTCATAGGTTAGATTCTAAAAGTTTAACTTGGGAAAAGTTTTGGTTTAATGATGAAATAGCTTCAGTTTAGCTCCAAGTTTTGAAATTCAAAACACAACATGTTAAATGATGTGGTAGTAGCAAATACAAGATGATAATTATGCTATTTCTAAGCATTTTTATTTTGATAGATGAAGGTTCTGGAGTTTTCCCTTCTATCACACAATCTTGATATTAGATATTAGTTTTCCCTCAATATGCATTTACACCATTTCCTCATTTGAGTAATCACTACCTCATTTGAGCAAAACTTTAAAACTGCATAATTCCGTCTCTATGAAATTCTGTAAAAGCCAATATTCTTTTGAATTTGACTCTCACATTCTTACCAGATGGCTGGATAAAGTTTATATTTAAACAGTCTGTTCATGAATAGGAAATCCTCATGCAATCACAATGGGGATGAGATTTTGGGGTGTTTCAGGAGTGTGCCAGCATTTATCCACAGCAACCTACTGTGAGCTCCATAGTGTGTGATAGGGACAGACCCTGCCTTAAAGGAGCCTGTGAGCTAACACAAAATTAATGCTATGAGAAGGGGTAACAGGCAGAAGAGGAGGTTCTGGGGAAAGTCAGAGGTCTTTCCTCACTGAAAAATGATGCACAGAAACTTTTTATAGCCATTTCAAGTGCTTCATTTAGGGAAATAGGGTGTTATTTACTGGCCCAAGTTTAGGGGGATTTTTTGCTTCCTCTCTGAATGGAATGGATGTAGAGTGCATGTTTTTCCTGAGCTATTCTCACACTGAATGAGTCTCTGTTTCTATTCATGAGGCTTTATATAAAGGACCACTAATAAAATGCATATTCTGAAAATAATGCTTTTTCTATAACTACCTGCTACACCTTTGTTTGGGGTTTTGGGAGGAGTTCTATTTCTTGTGTTTCCCAGGAAGCCCCTACAAAAGCCCATCCCAGCACATCTGGGAGAGGGAGTGCTGGTTCCTTTTGTGCACTGATAGTATCTGACATTTCCCTGGCTCGCTGCAATCCTGCAGGGAATTCCCAGCCGGTGCCATGCTCCCTTAGCTGCCCGGTTATCTCAGCACAGCGACTGAGCTTTATCACTCCTGTCACTGAGGCAGCCGGCGCAGTGCCAAGCCAGAAGGACCATCTGGGAGAACTCTGCAGATAAATTCCAGTGATTTGATTAGAGACCTGTAGGGACCTTAAAGCAACGTTCTTTGTTTAGGCTGCAAAGCACTCACTGTGTAGGGGTATTTGCATCTGAACTTGTTTCCTCTTCCTTTTAACATACTTTGTTATTTTAAGTTCAAACTGGTTGTGACATTGATTCCTCCCTCGTGGCAGCTCTGCTCTTCACCGACAGGAAGTTTGCCTCTTGTGTGGTTGTTATTCACCAGCATGATTTCCTTCTCAAGAGGACTGCACACACTAAACATATTCTCTAGATGTGTTTTCTGTCATCAGTCCTGTGCTTGGATTGTTCTTTATCGTGTCTTATATAACTGATGGGGCTGTTCAGATTGTTTCTGAGCCAAGTTCAGAACTCCGTGTATTGTGGCAGCCACACTTAGTGAAATATGGATTTCTCCAGTGGTAATGCTTGGCTAAATAGTGTCACTGTTACATGGAATTAAATTTACATAACATATTGTCTTCCAAGGTTTTTGCATTAATTTGGTGACAAGGCACAGTAGTTAATAGATCAAACCACAGCTACACTGAGGGTGGAATTTCAGTCTCTGAAATGCTAAGACAACAGCTGCAATCCCATGGGACAACGTAGATCACAAAGTCCTGGATAACATTTTTTTTATTTAAGTGGTTCTGGCTTAGAAACAAACTTCCAGGGCAGATTAAACTCAGGCACGGAACATCTTTGGGAACTTCTGCAAATTATCTTCATGGAAAAAGTCTTCTTACTGTTGGAATTACATCTGGATACCAGCTTCAGCCCAAGAAAACCTAAACCCAAATAATTATTTTGAGGGGGAAAAAAATGTATTTTTAAAGTAAAGGTGTCTCAAACATTTGGTTTCTCAAGAAAGAGACATGGAAAAATTTTTATGGAATACGCTTTAGACTTTACTAATTCTAACACAGAAAATATTGAGACACTGTCATGGTAGATGAAAGCAGAAAAAATAATGCTCAGAGGTACTAAGAAAATCACCGTGGTTCAGTTGTTCCAGGATCTGACCCAGCAAAGATTGCGAACCATTCTGGAAATCAGAACTTTGGGGTTTACAGCCAAATCAATCTGATATTCTGAATTTTTATCTAAGCCTAAGGGTCCTAGTGGTAATACTGATTTTCTAGTGGTATCAGCATTTTAATGTTTAATTTGCATGCAAGTGCATGCCCAAATCTGCCATCTTTCCTTTTTATAAATTCTTTGCCTTTTTCCACTAGTTTCTGTGTGGTAACGAAAACACTGCTAGATGGTCTAACCTCCAGATATTTTTCCTTAGTGACAGCTGGAAAATATGCTCTCCAAGAAGTGCTAGGCATAACAATAACCCCAAAAGAGCTCCAGCTAAAAGGAATGCAGAAGTTTACAGCTACAAGAATGTTTTCAAATACAATCGAAGTAGGCGGCTACCAACTGTTGCTCTTTTTGTGAAGTAAATTTCCATGGCATGAGGAGGATGCCTGAGCTGACTGAAAATTTCCTAAAATATGTAAAAGAAAATATAGGCTACAGGGGGAAAGAAAATAGACTGGGTTTTGGTCTGTCCAAGCAAACTGAGGCAGACCACGCCACAGATTCAGGGGCTGGCCCTTGGTCATCTTTTCTGGTTAACTGTTGTGGCCTGAGCCCACAGTGAAGGGATGGCTGGGAATTCCTTTTTTCCTGCTTGGACAGATCAAGAACCTCTGAAGTGGTCAGAAATTGTGTTTAATGTCTGTTCCTTAAAGATTAATTTAAAATTACTGGATCATTTACTGTTCTTGTTTTGTTTACAGGCTGCAAGTGCTTATCTATACTGAAAAGCTAAAATAAGCTCTCTTTTCTTGTCTCCCTCAGGATTAAAGGTATCAAGAATTAATGATCAGGATAAGATATTTTGCTCTAAAAAGATTAAGCTCTTTTTCCTACTAAAGCACCTGCATAAATACAGACAAATCCAGAGTCAACAGAAGATATAAATGTTGTATGGTGTGGCTCAGCAAAAGCACCGATGTCAGATCATAGGTGAATGCTTCAATTCCAGCTACTTTTTGTCTGTCATACAGATGAGTGTCATGACTAGCACAGTCAGAAATTGTTTGCTTTGCCCTTTGTTACATATTTTCAGTTCAGTTCAGAGTAGCTGTAAAAATTTTTTCATGTGTGAAAGTGCAGGTATGTGTGTGCTACAGTCCTGTCGCTTTTGTTCTGCAGCACTTGCAGAACCCAAGTATAGTCAGTACCCTATTCCTTTGCAACTCTCTGTCCATTAGCTAAGTTCCAAAGTGAAACATTTCAAAGATGGTATAAGTTACTCTCTGGAACTAAATATAAATGAAAATTAATTAAACTCCAAGGTTTGGCATGGATACCTCGTGCTTTAAGCACCCTTCCTTTGATTGCTTTACAACGTGAAACTATTGGGGAAAAAATGATAGGACAGATCCTGTTACTTTATTTAAAAGGTATGGCATTTGAAACCAGATTTGATAATTTGGAAGCAAGCAATAAGTACAATTTAAAAGGAGTGGTTTTATCTGTCTCTGACTGCAGTTTTGCAACAGGTCTAAAACAACTAGACGCTTCCATGGAAACACATTGGGAACTTGAGTGCATAACCCCCTTAAACTAATGGGCTAGGAGCCTCAAGGGAGGAGAGGGGCCTGCAAGGAGTGAACTGTAATCCAATTTTTATGGATTTGTGTGCTGCAGTTCTCTCTGTAGTGTCAGAACACTTTCCTGGAAGCCGCTGCTTTTCTGTCAGCGAGTGCCACAAGTCTGGCTCTAAAACAAAATGTAGGCCCAACTCTTGTTCTCCAGAGGGTGCAAATGTGGAATATTGTGAGCGACACCACCCATCAGTGTAGGGAAGGGAAGAATCCTCTCTGTGACACCTCTTCCATGTGTTGGTATAACACTGGACATTTTTGTGTTGACGTGCTCAGTGTCTCATTTCAGTAACTGATATGAAATTCAAGCAGAAGAGAAGGGAGCAGCCTTGTGTGTGTCTGTGGCCATCAGGTTTGTCAACCTCTTACCCTGGGAGGGTTCTCAGGGAAGTCCTTGGTGGCAAACCCAAAAGCAAGACTAGAAAGTCTCCCTCTTCCATCATTGCCTGTTTTAGTGAGCCCAAATGCTGTTGCAAAGCAGATAGAGGAATTTGGATTCCTCACGTACTTTTAGGTTGAAAAATTAATTTGATACCTTCTCCTGCCTTTGACACCAGATAGGGTCTGAAAAGGGCTTCACCATCTGTGTTTGTGTTGGCTTGGTCTTTGCATGTCTGGTGGGTTAGTCCCACAAGTATTTCTCTGTGGATAGCACTTAAGAGCCTTAGCTGATGCATTTTTGCATGTTCCATTGTCTCTTCACATGACACATACACTGAAAGCCTTTAACAAGTTCCAGATATTTCCCTCTCCTGTTTTAGGGAAGTATAAAACAGGATGGTAAAGCAGTGTATCTGATGTCGCTGAGCATTCTTTGAACTTACTAGAAATTCCTCACAGCATTTATGGACAGACAAAGATGCTCCAGAAACGTCTGGGTCTTATGTAGAATTCCAGCTTTTCTATCTATACATTGCATTTTAACAGACATGTCACATAAACAGTTTTCCTGGTTACAAAACTCCTTTCTCTTGAAGTCTCTGGGACATCCTTCTACTCTGTGATAAAGCCACATTTTACCACTCCTGTGTGGTGAATATGCCTGGTAAATTGGGAGGCAGGAGACTCCTTGCAAGATGGTTGCAACGGCTGAGACAGAGAAAGGGGATGAGCTTTGTCAGAGAGCAGTTTTGAGGAAGAAAGAAATTTGTGTGTGGAATCTTGCTAATGAAGGAGTTTTCCTGACTAAACGCCCAGTGGCACTTCAGGATAAGACTTCTGCATAGGAGAGAATGGGCATTCTCAGTCTTCCAGGACAGGAACCTGGCCTGCATTTGGACCAGGGCAGATACAAGTTAGTAAGTGCAGTTAAGAAATTGAAATAAAACTAAAAATTGTAAGAATATTTAATATACATTTTTAATAATTGAAAAACATTCTAGTACCAAAATGGACAATGAGTTTACTTTCTTCGTGTTGCAAGTTTCTAATAAAGTAACTAAAGAAGGAAGCTGAAATCTAAGTAAGAATCTCACACTACCTTGCTGTAGGCTTGAACATATTGAAAATTAATATCAGTTTCTTGACCTGCTGTTGAGTCCTCACAGGTCAACTTCACACTGATTTCTATGCAATCTAGAATTTAGATTTGTACGTGTACAAGCTGCAGACACAAGTAAACCCTGTTTGTTTAGGCAGTGTGAAGTAATTTTCCCAAGAAATGTAAAGATGAAATGTCTTTCCAGGAATTTCCTGTTAAACAGTAGCCTCTCTATGAATTTAAACTTCAAGAGCTGGCACCCTATTGAATAGGGCTAGATTGTTATGGGGGCAAAATGGTGGGCAACTGAAGCAGTTTTAAAATGTAAATATAGCTTTTCTTTTATGTCTAGATCTCTCTCACAAAGATATCAGATTTATGTGTTGCAAAAATAAAACTACAACAACGAAGTTACATTTATGGGGGGGGAAAAGGGAAAAACAAAATTGGAACCATATGTTTAGAACTAAGTTATTACTGCTTTCACAAATGGTTTGTTGTACAGCTTTTTCAGAATTACCCCAGATAAGTATTTTGTTGATGACAAGTTGGAATTAAATTGGGATAATACACCCTGCATTATTAAAAAAAAAAAAAAAAGTAAAATAAACAAAAGTATCTTTCTGGCTAAAGGTTAGTTGTCACCTTAAAGAATTCTTGGTTTAAGTTATTAAAGCACTCAATAATGATTGGCTGCCCCTGGGAGACATTTGTAATATTTTATTCCATGTAAACATATGGATTCAATTTAGTCAAAGAACGTTGTGAGTGAAAGCTGGCCTCTCTCCAGTGCGCTGCAATAGGTGTCTGGAGGTTTGAATACTTCGTTTGCATTACTCTTATGAGATAAAAATTACCATCAATCCAACTAATTGAGACCCAGTAAGTGCCCTTTAATACTAAGGATCATAAGAAAAAATCGAAAATTAAATTCAAGTTCACGTGCAGAATGCTGCTGCAGTGTAATAATCATTGGATTTGCAAGAGAGCTGTACAAAATCTTTTCAGGAATCACTTTGCAAAGATATGGCAATAAAATAATTTCTAATTCAAAGTAGTGGAAGTTTTCACTCTGAATTGATTTTTGGGTTTTGCCATTTGATATCATAACAAAAATATGTTAAGCTTCTTTGCTAGCCTTTCACAAATGTGTGATTTATTTTCTTCAAGAGTAAATGAATTTGGACCTTTATGGCCAAACCAAAAAATTACCAAACATCTCCTTTTGAGCTACCAAATGCTACATCAAACAGCAACACTGTCATGAATCCATGGAAAACAAATCCCTCAATAACCATAATATTTATGGTTTTGTATATGAGCATTAGTAACCATGAAGGACATTAATGTTGTTGATTAGTTAGTGAACAAACTTAATTCCTGACATATAGCTGTAACTTCAAAGTGATGGGCCTTCTTGACGGAATTTAAGTTGCATGGGCAAGTCATATTTATTTTGCAATTTATAAACGAGACGGGAAGCTGTGCCCATGTGTCATAAAAGCCTTTGGGGGAGCAGAGGGAGGGAGGTGGGTGGGCAGAGGTCTGACTGAGCACATGCACTCCAGCCTGCATTCAGCTTCTCTGCCTTTGAGCACACATTTTCTATCCTTGCCATTTTGCAGTACGTTGTGTTAAGGAAATCAAATAATTGCATTTCAATTTGTAAAATTACCACACGTCAATATCTTACAGGTTATAAAGATTAACCCTATCAAGTTTTCCCGTCATGGGAAGTGTAAGCTCGGGTTTGATTAAGCACTGTTTCATCCTCGCAAGGTGTGCAGTTCGTACAGGGCAGCTGCTGAGGCTTGGGGCACAAATCCTGCATGCTCTCCCCTACTTCCCCTGGGTTTTGGAACTGCATTTTTGGCATCAAATCAGTTGTCAAAACATAAATGTCCATTGTCATTGTGATGACTTTAGATATTTCACTTCTACTCTGGCTTCCCATTCATAAGGCACAGATAGTCTATATGTTCTCTGATAGATCTAAAGACATTTTTTAAATAATTTGAAGCAGTATATGTTTCACAATCTTTCTAAATACTAAATGCTCTAGGTGTGCTCCTCAGTCCCTATGCCTGAACGATCTCAGAAGGCCAGAGGGATCCTTCAGAGCCAGCTGGTGGGTCAGGCCAACCCCTGACATACGTGCTCAGATGTGCTGTCTCGCTTTCACTTCAAAATTCCAACATTAGGGGGAATTGTAGAATATTTTCTAACTGGCAAGAAAGAGAAAATATAAAAATGCTAGAAATCAAACACTAAATATTAATGCAAAGGGCTCCGTACTGGGGTTTTTACAATATCTTTTCAAATGTTATGGTATAGCCATGTGGGTGTGCACAACATGGATACAGTACCCATTCCATGGGCACCAACTGTATGAATATCCCTTGTCATGGATCTTATGAGGGGTTTTCCTTGAGATTTTGTTTACAAAAACAGTCAGTCCAGATTTCTGAAGCATAGAAATACATTCACTTTTTGACTGTCCCTCTGCAATTTTCCACGGCTTGATAGAAAACACAGCCATCAAAGCAAGTGGAAAGGTTGTTCTTGGCCTCCTTCCCAGTTTGTAGTAGGTGAAGGTCCATGAAACTTTGGTATCCAGATCCTTGGGGGGGGATGTGGGTGCATACATGGACTATATAAACCATAATAAATCACTTATTTTAAACATAGTTGGTCCTTTTTCTTGGCATCTCAACGACTGAGATTGTGCTGTATTTATTTTGTCTCTTCCTAAATGTTGTATTGAAAGGAACAAATTCTTCCCTACCCATTTCCTCCTATGAATTAATTTCAGTATTTTTGTTGCTAAGCCTTTTTCAAGTTATTCAGAGGTATTATGGGCTAAGTTTCCAAAGCAGTGTACCCTTTTTTCACTCATTTTCCCATTCCATGGTCTAGAAGCTCCACCAATCATATTGATCCACATCCATAGCAAAAGTCTGGAATACTACACATGTCACTAACATTTTATTTCCCAAAAGTTAAGGGTAGAAAATGAGAATGCAAACAAGCACTAAATATGAGCTAAAGAAAACAGCACCAACTGCTACAGTAGTGAGATTTGAACGTGACAGCTGCCTGGCAATGCCATGGCAGAAAACCCCACAACATTACTGGTGACAACGAAAATCACAAGAGCTGGTTGTTCTTGAACCACTGCACAAAATGGTGGAAATTGCAGCCTTTCTGATTGTTTCCTTAAGTACAAATGGAAAAAGAACCGACGGTCAGAGATTCTTTGCAAGTCAAGTCATTTCCAGCTATAGTCTTGCTTCCCTGTGTTTTGTAAAGGTACTCGAATTCCTCAGTTCAGGGGATTGCCCGAGTCATGCAAGGACTTGTTATGGAAAGACAACACTTTTGTTTACACTGCTTTGACTTTCAGCAAAGGTCAGTTGCTTCCACCCAAGCTGTAACTTTTCATACAAGGAGTTTGCAGGAGTTCTGTGAGTCTTGTCACTGTGAACTTGTAGCCTTGGTGCTCTGCCAGGGGCTGGGAATCTGACATTTGAGCTTAAACTCTGTGCAGAATCTTGCAAAAAGCAAACGTAAAGAATTCTGTTGCCCATAGTCAGACTGAGGAGCTCACTGGATTAGTTCTCACTTCCTTCTCGCTCCACAAGCCACTGTCATTTTCAGGTCTTCTGGAACTTCCTGATTCCAGCACTCCCTCCCTGACAGTGAATAAAACAGTATTTAGCACATCATGTCTGAATAGCTCAGTGTCTAATTTTAAATATGTTTTTCACTGCCATTTCTGTGTCTCTGGTTTTTCAGTAGCTTAAATGAGGTCAAAGACTTTGTGCTCACAATGCAGGCTCATATATCTGAGTAATCTAGTCATCAATTTGATAAGGGATTTAGGAGAGGTCTTCAGTCCCCATTTTGCCTCCAGGTGCCCATTGGTTAAAAAAAACTCCAAAACAAAGAAACCCACAAAACTGTTTGAAAGCTCTATTTCTGGCTGAGTGCACATTTTAGCAGGCTCCTGATTTATTTATTGTGTGTGACCTGGCTGGCTGCTGGAGCTGTGGAGGTACTCCGAGTGCTGTAGGAAATCAGCTGGAGAAAATGTCAGGCATTCTCCTAGTCTCAGACAGATGCAGGTGCAGGATTACACAGGGATCTGTGCAGTGTTTTCTTAGGATGGAGCAGTGTTTGCTCCAGCCACTTGCTCACGTGAGGCTAGTGCAGCCTCTCTCCCCTGTTGGAACTGTGCTTTGCCAGGTTCCCACGTGCCCCTTTGGAACTGTGCTTTGCCAGCTTTGCTGGGAGCAGGAGAAAGTTTGGTTCGTTTGGCTTTTGTCAATATTAACCCAGAGAAGGCTGATCTTTGCACCAACTTTCTTTTTGAAGCACAGAATCCTTGATTATCCTCTATCCTCTTATGTATTTTTGAGGTGACGTAATCCCTGTGCTGTTATTTTTCTATATATGAATAGCACTTTGAAAAAAAAATCATTGTTTCTAAAAGTGGGTTAAGGTATCACTTTAAGATCTTTGCAAGATCTCTCTGTTTGGAGGTTTAAATTTAGAAACCTGTGCTGTCATTAAAAAAAAAAAAGTTGCTTTTCATCTGCTTTCCCTCTGGCTCCCAGGAGTCAGTCTCCATGCAGCAGACACTGCATTGCTATTTCCTTTTCAAATCTAGGACAGCGAAGCTGTGACACTTTTCAAAGTCCCAATGTCCTTGTTAATATTTCTTTGTGCTGTGAGCGAAGGTAAAGCTTACGCAGGAAGTGTCCCAGTTTCCAGTTCCTAATTCCAGCAGAAAAACTTCAGAAAACAGAAGTTTGACAGCTTCTGGTATTGATATTTATTAAATCATGTATATTGTAGTGTGTAAAAGCTTTGTGCAATATGGAGCAGATGAAATGCAAAAGAATGACAGTTTATGATCCACTTGTAAAATATTTTACGGCTACTTTTGAAAGAGTTTCAAACTTTTACAATCATTTAACTGAGATGCAACTGTCTGGTCCGTGAGCACTTCTTAATGGTTCTCTAGCACCAGGAAGACATTTTCATATTGGAGTTAATTCAGCAAAAGTCCACTGAGATAACCAGGGGATTGGAGTACATGGTACACAAGGAGAGGCTGAGAGAACTTGGTTATTTGAGCGTGGAGAAGGTGAAGGGGAAGCCTTTCTGCTCCCTGTTTAATAGGGAAGTACAGAGGGTGACTCCTCCCAGGGGTGCAGAGCTATGGGATGAGAGACAAAGCTTGTAAAGTGGAACACAGTGAATTTCAGTTACACAGAAAATGTTTTCAGTGTGAGGGTGCTCAAACACTGGAACAGACGACCTGAGAAGTCACGAGATCTTTGTCCTTGGAGAACTGGACAGGATAAAGCCCAGTTCCACCAGATCCAATTGCACCTGCTTTGAGCAGGGGATTGGACCCGATTTCTGTTTCTGTGACTGAGCAAAGCTGCTGCACTTGGTGCTGGCTTTGTCACAAGAATACAGCAGCATGTCTTTCATATAAAAGCTTAGTTATTTTAGCGTTTCTGTAAAAATGGGGGGCTCCAGATGCACCAGCTCTGGTCACCCTTCCTTGTCCTCTCCCTTCTCTGTACTCATGCAGCATTAACAGAAATTGCACAAATAATATGGGAACAATGGGCAGGCTAATACCATAATGCTTCTGCAAAGGGTCTGACCTGGCCAGCAGAGCGTGTTAAAACCCTGTTTGTGTGTGACTTTTGGGCCATGGTGAGGAACAGTGGGGTCATCAGTGACAGTGTTTTGAATTCAGCAGAGGAAAGCCCCAATGAGATTTGAGTTTTAACCACCAATGATAGGAATGTGTGCCTCACACAGAAATTCCTACTTTCAGCTGTTTTATATCACCCCATGAAAATTGCTCAGAAATACAAATAGGCACATACACACTTCTTTTCCTAAATTTAATTTCAACAATGTTTTTAACTGTTGCTGCAGCAGAGACTTAATTTAAAAAAATTAAAGTGAATACAAAGGAAATAAAATTCCACATTCTGATCCCTGTGCTCCTAGTATTATCCACTGTCCAGTCAAAACCAGTTATTTCCTCTACTGCCATGAAAAGCAAAGCTGGGGTACTGATGATCCTTCCCCAGTGACTGCATTATGCTTACAACTCATGCTAGAGGGGAAAAAATTTTGCAGGAGTCTATACATTGTAGCTTTTGCCTTCTGAAATTAAAGATTAATGGCTCTCACTTTCTTCCTATAAAGCACTCCTTTTAATTCTTCTCCAGTATAACAATTTTCTTCACCTTTTCTACCACTTGGCAGTAGGGAAGGTTTTGTACAGTATCTGTAAGACTTCTGGAGAATCAGCAAATCCTACTAAAGTTTAATTGAAGAAAAGTGATTGGCTCTTGGAAGGATGTTTGATTATGCATAGTGGGGACGTTTTTGCTGTGGGATAAATGCTGTTTTTCTACGTGTTCACTGGCCTTGTGAACTTGGGACTTGGGACTGCAAGTGTGCTACTGAGTTCCTCAGGAGAAGATATTACTGAATATTGATGTTATCCATAAGTGCTGTGTATATAAAAGGCTAGATTCTAACACCTGTAATTATACTCTGTCCTTATCTGTGTAGCTTAGGAAGTCAGTATGGGGTAGAAACAGAAGGAGCAGGAAAGGGCCGTCGTTTCAGAGTAAAGCAGGTATTTAGAAGATGGCAGTAGTATTAAAAATGAGAGTACAAGAAACATATCCCTTTGAAGGGGTCGTATCTACATAGCAAGCTGCAGGTTTTTGGTTTGAAAGCTGATGCCTCTCAGCATACTGACAGTGGGGGGAAAATACATGGAACTAATCAGGCAGTCTTGGGGGGTTTGTCTGTCTTCAGTACACTTCCAAAATAGAGATGAAAACATCACCGAGTTCCATAAACCAAATACCCTTCTATGCAATGCCAGTAAATCAGCAGAATTGCATCATGATCTAGTTACCTCTGCAATTTGGACTGCATGACATTGAGTTCAAGGTGCTCATATATCAGGGGAATAGATATGTCACCCTTGGAAGATACTGGCATGTCAACTAGTCTGCTTCAGGGTCATAAGTTGACATGGAACACTATTTGGAAGGGCTTCCTTTGGGAAACTCCCTCCTGAGTATGTGAGTTCAGAAGGAAATATTAATAAATGTGTACACTAGAGAGGGCAGGACCTGTTCAGCAAAATGAGAAATAAAGGGAGATCTATCAGTTCCTGAGAAAGAATGTATTGGGAAGAACCCTAATGTTATATGCCATTTATTAGGCATCATACAAATAACCCTTCTTTTAAGCAAACTGTACTGATGTTCCCTGGAACAAACGCCAAGGAGAAGGAAGGTGGGTGAAATAAAGAATTTTAACGTTCTGAAGGTAAAATGTATAGAGTAGGATCTACTCAGACAAGATGGTAAGCTTTAAAATTGGACAGAGCTTTTGCTGTGATTTAGGACAGGATTTGGCTTAAAGCAGGATGCAGTGTGGTGTGTGAGGCCATGCTCACACAAGTGATCCCAATGCCCAGCTTATCTCTGTTTCTACACTAAGTTGCTCTTGACAGCAAAGTGGAGGAACAAAGTAGGTGTGGTTTCACCATCTTTTAACCAATTTATTCCTTAGGGTCAACCAAACCAATGGTAGGGACTTCTGTTGTGTGTGACCTTTCCCTGACACATAAACTGGAATTGCAACTTCCTGTGCAAACTTCCATCCCTGTGCAGCTCCACGACGTTTCTGTCCGTGTCAGTGGGCTTGGACCCACCCATACTCTGCATACTGACCTTTTACACAAGCTGAGTATAAAGAAATTAAAGTAGCCTGTGCATTCAGCTTTTCTGGCCCCTGGCATGGGTCAAGATAAGTTTAATGGCTGCAGCATGCTAAGCTCAGGTTCTCTGAGGGGAGTGCAAGGCCAGCAGGGGAAGAATGGTGGGAAACACAACGCAGCAACTGAAGCACAGTTGGCATATCTATTGCAAGATAAATTAAAGGTGCTCTGGCAACATCTGGAAGCCCTAAAATCTCTGAAAAATAAATCTAAGTAAACTCCAGGCTTTAAGCTTCCTCTGCAGTGGCCTGTAGAAGCACAGTGTGTTAAAGATAGCAGGCATTCTCATCGTTCTCATTTTTATCCTGCGTGTATCACGTTATACAGCTGTCTGCAGTTGGTGATATGAGCAGAATGTATTGAATATATATATTTTTATGAAGCATTCTATGTCAACATGTTCAATCTCATCACTAACTTTTAGCTTATATTGTCTTCATACTTGCTAGAAAGCATTTAATATCCAGATTGATAAATATCATTGCTCTTCTTAAGTCCTGATTCACAGTACCTTGATGGTGTAATAACCTAGATTAGGACCTGATATTTACTCTGCTTCTCTTTCCAGTTAAATGAGTTTGATGAGATCCTGCCCTCTTTCACCCACTGCTCAGGTTGTCAGCTTTCACACCCCTGTCCAGTTTCCAGCAAAGTGGTGAAGGTAGGATTTTTTCTTATTGTATTTGTGACAGTAAGTGATCAGATAGGACAAGTGCTTAAATTCCAATCCAGTCCAGAGGCACTCTAGAGTGCATGTTTGCTGTTAATCATGTTTTCTTGTCATACCACTGAAATATCCAATCTTAGTTGTACAAAGTGTAGAAGTATAGTTAATACAACTTGCAAATTATTATGTAGTGTAACAGCTCAGCCTGTCTTTCTTAATGGACCAAGCCTTGCCAGGGCTAAATCTTCACTAATGATGTAATCTTTGCTAATGAGGTTTCAAAAATACCTAGCCAAATAGTGCAAGATCTTACATAAATAACAGTGAATAATCTGAGGTAGCTCACAGTTCATTATGGTGTGGCAGGAGCTTGATGGAGTGCTGACAAATGGGTTGCAAAAATGACAGACAATGTTTCCAGAAAATGTGAAGTGGTGACATTGTTTTCCATTGTGGATTTGACTCAGAAGATTGGAACTTGACTTCTGGCCTTCATATCCAACACTTGTTGGCAGCATATCACTGCATAAATAAACCTATTTAGTTCTTTCATTATGGTTAGTTTCCCAGATCATGTCAAAGTACATGAAATACACTTTGAAATTAAATCACCTTTTATCTTGAACATTTTTATTGTTATTATTTCGATGTTCTTCAGTCTGACATGTAAAATGTAGAAATATGCTTTTGATATTGTTATATTTGGGTTAAACAAACCCTTGCACTTTCTGTGGGAAACAATGGGAAAGGTTATCTGTATCATAACACAGCTGAATATTCCTGCTTTGTACGATGCTGTGAGATTAGGTGTTCCTGCATGGCAGACTTGAATCTATCCTGGCTTACAGTTTGAACCCTTGACACTCCCTGCCCCTTGAGAAAAGAATGCTGGAAAAATACAGGAGATGTACAAGTTGTATTTGGGGAAAAAATCAGAACTATGATAAGTGATTCAGAGATTTTGATGAGAGATGGGCAGAGCAAGTTCACTTGTAGGCATTTTTTGTAATCTGGATTGTAATAAAAACATTGGCAATCATAAATTTCTACTATAGAGTGATTTATTCATTACAGAATATGAGATGTTCACATATCACTTGACTACTGGGACAGAGAGAAGGATGTTGATTATAACAAATCAATACAGACAGTTAAATACAGAGGATAGCAAGAAATAGAATGCTCACAAAGTCTTTGTCAGGATAGATGCTTGAAGGCTTAAGAGAGGATGCCTTTTGTTCCTGTACAGGGAAACTCTGACTTATATTTAAGGGTTTAAGTTATGGCCATGGTGTGTGGGATGGATTTGTTGGTATGGCAGACATGTGCTTTGAAACATCCCTGAGCTGTTACCCAAGAAGTTACTCCTTTGTATTGTGAGCTGTTCCATTGTTCCACAATGGAATCAGAAAACTCTGGATCTGTTAAAATGGAGAATCTATTCACTAGGGTGGGAAGTGATTACATTTACCATAATGTCATCTTCCTGTGTGAGCTATATAAAAACATTCCCTCCATCCCCCGTGATTAATTTGCAGATGTGCAGTATATTTTACGTCTCTAATAATGAAATTATTTCAGATCTTACTGTGGATGAAATTAGATTGTGGTCACTCGAAAGGAGACCACATTCAGGTTATATGAAGTCCAAAACCTTATTATTTAATCATTTGTAAGTTCTTCAATTGTGTTTTTAAAGGTATTACTTTCCCATTTAAGTTATGCTCTAGGCAAGAGGTACAGATGCTCTCACTGCTCTCTGCTCCTCAAGACATGAACCTGATGCAGATTTGCATCACCTTGAACAGAGGTCTTAGACCATACAGATACTCTCTCTATTTCATCTTGTACCGTGTCCTGCTCCAGCTTAGAAAGTCCCTTCTGACCATGTAGATTCCCATACACGAGTCTCCAAACTGGAAGCTGCCATGTTAAGGTTAGTCAGGTAAAGTGCACATCTGGATGTTAACGATGATTTTCAATGCCTGCTGTGACATCCAGATATATGTGTCAATGGTCCTTTCTATTTCTTCACAAGTCCTACTTGTTTCCCTTTTATTTAGTCAGGCTCTTCAGTAAAATGCTGAGGAAAAGAGAAAAATACGATGGATTATGCAGTAACTGAGCGAGTTAATTCATAGCCACCTAAATGGATGGCTTTAAATGATATTATTCCCTTTCTTATGCTTTACTTCATTCCTGTACAGAATTAAGGGTATGTGCACAGTTAATCAATTAAATTACAGGTAGCAATCTCTTTCCAGTTGAGAAATTCAAAGGCTTGAGCAATTAGTCTGCCTGTTAGGCTCAAATCACTAAAGCTATGGAGACTCTAACACAGGCTTTGATAGAAATTCTCCTGAAAATGGAAATGGTTTGAAGCAGTCACCTTGCCCATGTTTCACTAAAGGAATATAACACAATACAACTTTTCCTGAGGACTGTCAGCAGATACCAGGGGAGTTCCTTGAAGATCTGATGCCTGACAAATGGCACCTGTGCTGATGGAGGACAAACAGGGTCAGTGCCCAAAACTACTGAGGAAAACTGTAAAACAGCTTGACACTTTCAGCCCTCCTCTACCAACTATTGAAACCTGTGGGAGATTTTTCATGAATTATAGCTCAGAATGCTGGCAGATATGTACAAAAGAATTATGGCAGCAGTTTCCACTCCCTCCATGAAACTGTAAATAGGATGCAGAGTATCCATGCAGCTTTTTCTCTACCAATGCACTACCATCAGAGGGACAAAACTATTTATTTTAAATGCACTGTATGAATTAGCCTGGGAGATCGAGCTGGCTATAGCTCAGCTCTTCATGCTCAGTCCCCAAATCTTTCTGCTTGTCTGGTGTGCAGACAGTAAAGGGCTGTGCTCCCACAGCACAAACAGGGTACAAACCTTTTCTGCCCTTCACATAATTCTAATAGCATGGGGATTTGGGGGCCTTTTATAAGTTATATAAACTTTTATCAGTTACATACATTCTTCATGTATGTAACTCTGTTTGTACAGGAGCATGAGGCACATGAGGGTCTGCTTCTTTGGAAGATGAAACTTGGGCTAAGACTTTCAGGAAATGGGCACGGCCTCACAGTTTCTTCATGAGGCCAGAGACACACCAGAATAAATATCCTAATCTTTTCCCAAACCTGAGAGAGATCTTCCTGCTTAAACAGGTCTCTCTTAAAGGTCTTTCGTAGACCAAGCATGAAAATTACTCCTTCCAGCCAGCAGAGGAATACAATGAAGGCAGCAGATACTCTTCTGTGCTTCTGGACAGAAAAGGAAATGGTAGAACCCAGAGGAAACAGAAGCCTTATCTTAGTAAAAAATAGTGGAGAAGACCCAGTAAGGTTTCTCTGTAAGTGCTGACGTGGGCACCTCATGAAAAGTGAAGAGTGTATAAGTGAATCTGTGTGTAAGCCAGAGGTGATGCCAGGGGATTCTTCTGTTTGAACTTGTAGCTGTCAAATGTGAAATGTTTTCCAAAACCACACTGAGGATTGATTCTTAGTACTGTAATTCAGTACTTCTCAACAAATATAGTAGGTCAGGCAAAAAAAAAAAATTTAAAAAAGCAGCTGTATTTGTAAGATTCTATATCTGTGCTTCATATTACATGAACGTGCATGAATATAGTAAATGTTCACACATATGAACATTCTGATACTTCCCTCTGCTGATGCCTGTCTTGCTCAAATTGGGGTTTTCTTCCTCGACAGTGACTTGGAGAACATGATCCCTTTCGGAGATCATCTGCTTCTGTTCTGCACATTGCACCAAGCAAACAAACCACACTCCTTCTTAGATCCACTCACAGCCCCTCTGTTAACGTCTGTCACCTCTCAATGGTACTGAATGGTTAAATCCTTTTCCCAATAACCTCAACATAGTAGGATCGATTCCTTTTTAGTTAATTCAAATGTTCATGTTTTTCTTATGCCTCTCCTCATGCTTCAAATGAAGGTTTTGCAAACCTGCAAAACTGTTTTTTCCATTCAAATCCCAGCCAGCCCTTTGTCCCTCTTATTTTTTTATTTTTTTTTTTTGTCACACCTACAAAACAAAAGATAAATATCAGGATGTCACACACTGTACTACTTCCTATATTGCTTGCTTTTTTGGGCTTGCCACTTTCTTTTGTCTGTATTCTCTTTTCACTCCCCCATCTTATACAAAAGTATGTGTGGGACAGGAAGTGTCCTCCCAACTTCATATTCATTGAACCAGTGGCACACTGAAGCCACTTAGGATTCCTAGGCATGGTGCATTTAATAAACAAAGCATTACCTGTGTAATTTAGGTTGGTGCAAAACTGGAATTGATACTGTTAAGGCTACGTAAAGGGATCTGTGTTCAGAGACATCTGAAAATCCAATTGCATATTTTTACCTAATACATTTTAGTGTTTTGTAATTTGAAGAAGTGTGCAGTTTCTGTATAGCAGAACTAAACTCAGTCTTCCATCACAAAAACTGAGGGCTGTGTGGGCTGAGTAGGTACATCTTAGGGGGTTTGCTTGTAGGAACTTCTGTGACAGCAGAAGGACAAGTTGTCCATCAGCATTCTAATGTCCTGGTCGTTCAAATGGGTTACTCAATGAAGTATGGTCATGAAGAGTTGGATTTTTCAGAGTCCTTTTGCAGGTACTGCAAGGAGTGCAAACCAAACATATCAGTCTTTTTTTTTAAATGCATGCATGAAGATAAAAATTGCAATTGGGAAGGGCAGCAGCTGTTCCAGCTTCCCCCAGGCCATACAGAATCTGCTGATGGAAACAGAGACATTGGATTTCAGGTGCTATTTTGCATTTCTTGGTAATTGTCTGAATTTGGGGTATCCTAGAATATGGAAGATTGGTAATGTTTTATTAAATATGTGCAAAAGGAGACACATCAGAGCATCCCCAGGTTATGCTTGTCTGGATGAAACTTGGTAGACTGCAGAAATAGCGTAGTGCATACATTACTCATAGTTTATGTTGTAGATAACATAATCCTTTTGATGTAGGAATAACATCTGTCAGATCTCCAAAACAGCAAACGATATTTTCTTTTCAAATCAGCCTTGTAACTTGTCTGTATGAGTAATATGCATTACAGCACTTGGTCTAAGCTAGTCTCTGCTGGGGAACCAGAAAAAAACCCATCATACAGCAACTAATTTGAAAAGCAGAGAAAGCATTTCTTTGCCTAGTGGCTGGAATTAGTCAGCTGTTTAGTGTTCTAACTGTGTTAAGTCAGATCACATCCTTACATCTTGATGTCACTGCAACTGCAGTTCAACACTCAAGGTAAAAACATGAAAAACTGGGAATGGCTTAGAAAAGGGTCTCGCTCAGACCAAGAATTGGTTGTTTTTTCCTCCATCAGCACGAGATACAACTGATAACCTCCCTGCTTAATTGGTATTAACAATGTGCAGAGATTTACCTCCCTTCTAGGATACAGTCCTGTCCCCATCTCTTTGGGGTAAGTGGGTTTTGGGGACAATATTTTAGATATGGTTATGGGCTTGACACATACAAGCTCAGGCTGCTGAGACCATGTATTTAGTGGTTCTGACACAAACAGGTATCTCCCCAGCACCCTGTTCCTATTTGTGTTGGGTTAAGTTTTAACTGTATAAAATCATGTTGAAAAAGGTTTTGCACAGTAAGGAGGGTTTTGTTATGGTTTCATTAAGCACCATGTTATAACAAAGTTACAGAACTAGAGACCTACAACGATAAATGAAATTTAAAATAGTTTGTGAGGATTTATGATAAGCATGTACACAGTTCAGAAGGCCTCTGGCACTAATAAGCCCCAGTGTCTATCCCCTAACTAGATTAAATTCATTTCCATTAGAATTCAGCAGATGCAGCAGCCAGGGGTTGTTTTTCATTCCCAGGGGGTACCTTCTTCTTGATGGAAACTCCAGATACCCTTTTGCTTTTCAATGTCTAATTGGTAGACAGCAATCAGGAAGGTGACAATAAAACTGAGAGCTTATGGAAAACACCAGTTAAAAAAGGAGGAAAAAGGTGAAGTGGACATGGTTTAAGGTAGTTTCTTCATGGACTTCACAACTAAAAATAAAAAGGAAGATCTGCAACTGTGAAAAGCACAATGCCCAAATCAAAAATTTGAACCTGAATAATGGAATAAAACAATTGCAGGGAGAGCAGCCAGGATACTAAATTGTCAAAATGAAATCGGAAAGGAGGAGAGGTGGCAGATTTAGTAGTTGGAATCAAGTTCCTGTTTTCCAGGAATATGCTCAAATTTATATCTTTCTCAAAAAAAACCCCTCTACAACAAAACCCCAAAACTCTGGATGCAGCCCTGTAGGAACTCTACAGTCAACAATGAGGAGAAAATTGATAGGGTAAAATAGTTGGATTTTCTGAATGAACTCTAATTCCTTGCTAAAAGCAGTTTTACAGCTGCTTTGATGTGCAGCTGGAGAAGATTCTGCTTTGGTTAGTTACCAGGATAGGTCACATTCCAGACCTTCCCATTGTAATACTCTTCTAAGGACCATTTATTGGAAGCTCATGGACGAAATTTATTGATTGTGAAAATTATTGTCTGTAATGTGATGACTAAAGGGACACGTTTGTTGAAACTATTGGAGTCACTTTGTTTGAGAATTTTCTCTGAATAGCATGGTTTAGAATACATACAGAGAGGATTGATTTTATTGCCATTTATTTTATGGCAGCAGATTTCCCTACCACCCATCCAAACTTTCTGAATGTGTAGGATGGCCAACAGCAAGAATAGCTCTGCAGCAAGAAATTCCCATGTCCTGGAGCTTCAGCTCTTCTAAACAAAGCAGGGATTTTTGCATGAGCACTGTCTCCAGAATTTTCAAGGAAGCGTATGTTACAATAATATATTAAGAAATAGGAAGATTTAGAGTGTGCAGATCTCTGCTTGATGAGATATAGCTTCAGTGGCATATTATCCAAAATAAGAAGGTGGTGTTATTGCAGGTTTCCCTGGTACTGTCTATAAGGCCAAGCAGGCAGACAGGGCTGTAGTATTTTATCATGTCTTAAAGTGCCTCCCTGGGGTGTGCCTGTTGGAATCCAATCCCGTCTGCAGGATCCCTGTGGTAACAAATGCACTGTGCAGTGCTTCTCCTTATCCCCGCTGGGCCAGCCAGGACAGAATTTGCTCCATAATTATGAAAAAGGATGCGTGTTTCATGGTGCAGATGTTCAAATTATGTACTTGCTTTCTTCCATTGAGAGAGAAATAAACTTTTTAGCAGTATCACAGTGAACACAGGCACAGCTTGCAAAGGATTTCTGTTTAATATCTTATTGAATGTTGTTACCATGTCACCCAAAAATACTTTGGAAGATGATATCTTTATGCAGCTGACAAGCTATAAATTTTCTCTCAGGCAGCTCTGCAAATGTGTGATCTTCCCAAGAGCTTTTCATTTTAAGCAAATGTGCAAAATAATCAAAAGAAGTATGGATTTATTTATAACTACCTGAGAGATTTTACATTCAATTCTGGGCTTACTTCGGTGTAAATGCTTAATCTTTAATGAATCAAGTCTAATAATTTTACAAAAGCCTTTTCCCTTGGCCAGGGAGCTGTCCTCTCCATACAACTGAGAGAAATGGAAGAAAAAAACCATCCCCAAAACCCAAACCAACAAGCAATAACAGGAATTAAAACCCCAACATTTTCAGTAGGGAAAACTATGGTGACATTATTGATGGTCAGTGTCACCATTCCAATTAGGATGCTGAACCTTTTCTTGTCATACTGGAATTTTTTAATCATGCTGTTGCAGACCAGACTGTTTTAATTATTCTTTCCCTTTTTCTTGCAACACTGTTAGAACAGCCTTGTTGAATAAAAGGAAGCCTGTGCCTCAAAAGCTTTTCTGTGCAGCACCAGCAATCTATGGGGAGGCTGGAAACAGAGGTGCCACAATGGTAAATGATATGACAGTAGGAAGGAAAAAAGATGTGTGCAGTATGAATTAGGCATTTATATCAAAGAACATTATAATGCCTCGAGCTTTCTCTGTACTCAGGTGTGAAAAACAGAATGTCATCTCCTGTAATTTTCCCCCCTCTCTGGTAAATCAGAAGTGTCAGGGATAATGCATGTAATCAGATTTCTTTGAGGCCAACAGCTTCTTCAGTGCTTCACCCACTCTGATTTTATAATCCTCGTTACACTCTGTGGTGTCTGCTTGGATTATCTCCCAGTAAAATTAACAGGAATGTTGAATGACAAAGGATACCTGACAATAAATATCCTTACTTTGCACTGTTCCCAAAACACCTAATGTAAGGTGTTATATTTATCCAGTACATGATTTGCTGATGTATTTCTGGTGACAAGTCTTTGCTGACATTGATAATGCTTTTAACACCTATTTTAAACAGAAATAGGGATGGGAATAAAGTTGTGTGATCTTGCTGCATTTGTATCTTGGTGACCATGAGAACTCTGCTGAAAAATTACTAACAACAGGAAAATTCAAAACTCTCCAATCACCCTTCAATGAAAGCTGAATGCAAACCTTTCTTCTTTGTCCAGGCTTCCCCATGGTAGTGCTCCCATTCTTACTGATTCATGCAGAAAATGAAAACCAGGAGGCTTTTTGTCCCTGTTTGTATGGATAGAGGAAGAAAAGAGGAAAAAGGAGTGGAAGCATGACCATTTTCTTTGGAGGTGTTCTCAAAATGCTCCTTTTCTGGCAAATGTTTGTGCCTGTGCTCAGTCACGGGCCTGAGTACAGTCAATAAGCAAAGGCTGAACAGGAGAACAATGAAACATTTATGTGTACTGAGACAGCTAGAACCAGCAGGAGCTGGTAGACGTGGCAGGATCTGAGCAAGGTGTTAATCATGTGCCTTGGGAGACTGGTTGCAAGTATAGAAATGGGGATTAGTGAGTGTTTTCTCATCAGAAAACTTGAAGAGAAGCCACTGGCCTCTGCCAGGGGTATTTCACAAAACCAAAAATGGGATTTGTAAGCAAGGAAGGCGACGCCACTTTCTTTTTCCCTCCAATATGTTCATGGCATATTTCATAAATAGGCTCATGACAAAGACACACCTAAATCCTATACAGGTCTCTCATTTTAGGGAGGCTCAAAATGTTGGCTCTTTGCCTGAACAATGAGTAACAGTATAATGAAACAACGTGTAAGAATTTAGAGAAAAACTTCTTTTAATGTGCTTGGTATGGGATTTTACCTCAGCAAACTAATTTGTTTGTGCCAGCTACAGGTGTTTCCATACACTGTTTGCTCTTTGTTTCTGTATTAAACTAAAGATGTGTTGAGTCTGGTACAGAACTTTTTATATAATCCTTAGGCTTTAGCTGGGACCCGATTATTTGTATATAGAGATCATCTGTCAAACTAACTCACATCTGGTAATGGTCCCAGACTTCAAACCAAACAACAACAACAAAAAATCCACCAAAAAACAACCTGTTTAGTGGATGACTTATTACTTTCTATTGTTTCTAATTACATATGACTGGCCAGTATTGTTGTTCTTCATGGCATGGTGCAAGACTAATTTCTTCCACCCAGCCATAACCTCCCAAGAAGCTTACCAAAAGAAAATCCTCAGAAAACCCTTGTTCAACCTTACAGACATGAACATTTCAAAACTGGAGCAGTTATTATATATGTTTCACACTATGTTAAAATCAGTTTTTCATCTTGTAGTTGGCTTAACAAATGGAGATGTAGTTATGAACCAATTTCTACACAGTATCACGTGCTACGTGACCACAGAATTTCTCCAAAGCTGTATAATGGTATATAATTACACATCTCATTTTCCACTCAGAAGTTAAATGATGACTGCATATTTACATAGTAAGACCTGGATGATTCAGGAGATTTTAATTGGTTTTAAAGGCCTTTAAATTTAGTTATCTGAAATCTAAGATAGGTCAGGGCTGATCGGAATTTTATTTTGTCTAATGACTAGTTATAGATCTTTGCAAAATAACTTGATGGTCCTAAGCCTCTCCTTGGATTCATACTGATGCTCAGGAGGGCAATGCTGGGGCTGGCTTTTTCTGTGGCTGAGTGTATCCTGCTGCCTTGAAAATCAGAGCTCGTTTTAAAACAGAATTTACATTAATTATGGCACCCATACTGGCACACAGTCACTTGCTTCCCTCCTAAAACTGCAAGGTAATAACTGTTTAGAAATAAGCTGATCACAGATATTTCTGTGGAGCTCAAAGACCTCAGCTGGTACATCAGGACCATCAAACTCAACCCGTCTAACATAACATGAGCTCCAAAATGAAGCATTTATTATTTAAAATACTAAGATTGGGCTTCTGTTTGCCTTCTGAAACTTTAGCTCTTACTTCTGAAAGTTTTGTTTGCTCACTTATTTTAGTGGAAACCAAATCTGAGGGAATTGCTTGAATACTGCAGATGCTAGAGGCAGCCTTGCAGGAAAAAATCCCCAAGACTTTTGTCATGTGAAGTATTTATCAATAAAATTAATGGTGACAACAATCCTGTGCATGCACAAGGCTGTGCAGGTCAAGAATGGGATATCACATGTGTTTCAGAGAAGTTCATTACTTTCTTACAAGATAGGTTTAGTTCAACAGTTTATACCAGATAGTATTCAGCATGTCCAAAATGCCTTTTATTGTGGAGTTCTTGTTAGCTCAGAATTTTATTACTATGCAAAACATGTGGTTCAAGCACACATATGAAACAGCTATTGACATTTTCTGAAAAAATAAGTTTCTTTTTTAATGAACTGCTTTAAGCAGTCACGCTATTCTTTCACCTTCTTGCTGTCAGAAGGTCCCTAAATACACTGTTTGGGAATACTGATGTTTTGCAGCCAGGGCAGTGAATAATATAAATTAACACTCCTAAACTCATCCTACTGCAAAATGAAGAGATCAGTAGACATCCTAGATGTCCTTTTGTAATATGTGTAATCACTAATTTTTAATTAGTGTACTGTTACCTTTGGGTACTTCAGTTAGGCAAGGCTCAAAAATAAGTGTGTTTTGTTGGACACTCTGTACTCAGTTTTCTTAATGGCTCCAATGTTCTCATTTTGATCGATAACAAAACAAGTACTTAGAAGAGGATACTGGGTAAAAATGAATTCATTACTCTTAGACACTTTGAAAAGCTGTAAGTAGAAAAATCACTTAAGCCATGTGTATTTTTCCTCGCTTCAGTGTTGTTACAGACAAGCTTAGAAATGAGTTTATGTTTGGGTGCCTTGCTTAGGGCACAGGCACTTAGCTCCCAGGACTGAGTGTTGCTTTGAATGATCAGAAGCAGTGTTTCTGCCTAAGAAATCAAATCCAGACACAAAATTTGAGTGGCCAATTTATCCCCTGATAATCAGGTTTCATCTCAAGAGAATGCTGCTATGTGTTGCTCGTACTTTCTTCATTCATGGAACAAAAATGTGTTTTACAGAAACATAAAATAATCACCAGTGATTTTTCACACAAAATGCATGTATACTATAATAATGTATGAACTTAGTAAAATGCTACAGTAACTCATATAAGTAGTGTGAACCAGTTTAACCCTTTTACTAAATGAATGTGACACAATAGGGCTTTTAAGAATGAGGATACTGCCTAAAGTTTAGAGGAGAAAAATAGCATTTTATTACATAAAACGAAACTGAAGACTTACATTATTGTCAAGTAAGGAAACACTAATGCCATCAAACTATAGGCCTACATACTCACATAACTTCAAGGACAGGAAGTACCATACACTTCCACACTGACAGTGGGTGCTTTTTCTAGTAAACAAAGCATACAAAAGTAATGTCAATAAATAAATAATTAGCAAAACATGATGTTAAAACTACTGACTTCAGTTTGAAATTATTATATTAACAGATACTGCTAATTTAATGGCTTCCCTATAGAGTCAGCCTTTATTACTCAGCATTTAGAAGGGCCTCAGATGGAATGCTGTGCCCAGTTGCCAAAACTGTGGTGAAAAATAATAAAAGGAGCAGTTACAGACTATGCAGAGAGCAAAACCAAGAATGATCAGAGGCCTTGCAGTAGTGATCTATTGATGGAAAGGAATTGATGTAATGTGCTAAAGAGGAAAGTATTCAAAAACAGGAAAGTGGAAAAAAATGGTTCAGTGTTCACAGAAGCCTTTCAAGAACGAGCTGGAATTATAATGGGAGATTTAGATTATCTATCATGGGGAGAACCAATGTAATGGTAAGAACAGGTAAACATCAGAAGAGGTTTTAACATTTCTGCTGTGGGAGGACTTCTATGAGCTGTTCAAACAAACATCTGGTAGCAACAACAAAGGCAGAGCTGATCCTGCCTTGGAGCAGGAGCGTGGAACAGTCGATGCATCTTTGAGCCCTCGTTTCCTACAGTGATGAAGCTTGTGCCACCTTGCCATGGGTCTGTTCCAGCCGGCCCTCAGTACTAACTCCTGACCCTGTGGGCTAATGACACCCCAGTCTGAGGGAGGAACAAGTCTCAAAGACTCTGAAGTTCCTGTAACTTCCTTGCAAAATGTAGTGATGAACAGTGGGGGAAAACTGAGATGAGTGGTGGTGCTGACGGTGACTGGCGTGCAGCTGGAGAGCTGGAAGGCGTGAGCTGAGGGAGCAATGGTACCAGCACAGAGCTGCCTTGGGTGTTCCCTCTGGGGCACCTCCAGTCACAGGCACGAGTGAGCTCTGGTGCCACTGGGGCTAAGGCAGGTGGGCAAGCGGGAGGCGTTGCAGGGGTGGCAGGAACGTGGGAATGAACTGGGAAGTTCCTGTGCCTAGGTCAGAGGAGAAAATCCCATTAGAAACTGGGCTTAATCACTTTCACTGCTCACACCACCAGTGTCACTCAGGGGAAAGCAAGTGTTTGTTTACACTCTGCAGTTTAATACTGACCGACCACCAATGCATCGATCCGACACAGGACTGCGAGACTGCCAGCTTGCCTTTTCTAGCAAAAGTGTGTGTTTCCAGGATCACAGTGTTAACCACAGAGGCTCTTTGTACAAAACCACCACACAGATTACCGGAACTGATAAGCATTGTGGTTCTCATCTCTAAAAATACTAACTGCTACTATTATAGCTGCTTTTCCCCTTGTTCTCTATAGGATAGTACCATTTTTTTTTACGTTTCCACTGCTGAATAGACTTCCATATGTTTAAAAATACATCAAATGATTAGCTGGACTGTACTAAAATTGAAGTGGGGAAAAAACTTAAATATTGAAAATATGTTGCTTCAGGATTGTGTCCTTTCTATCCAGGACAAAAATAATACTTTACTTAATCATATCTCTTTAAGTATTCAATAAGTCAGCCCAACCATGAGTTGGCAGTCATTGCCATGTGTATCACTCCTCATGAATACTTAAAGCAAAAGGCTTAATAACCATTGCATAGCTACAAGGTGTGCAGGGAGAAATTATGTGCAAAGGAGTTAAACTCCTGTAGTTTGCCATCCTTTTACAATAAATAATTGATATTATCTATACTCGGGAGGATTCTTAAAGAGTGTATTTGGTACATATTGCACTGCATCAACAGAGTGATGTATTTCTGAGAATCTGCTTTAAAATTAATCACAAAATTCTCTGAATAGGAGCACACTTGGCAGATTCAACACAGGAATGTTATACAGAAAGAAGTGCTTTACTGGTCATCAAAGGGAATGAGGAGGATATTGAGAACCATCTGGATAATCAATTAAACTGGCCAAGAAAATGTTTCAGTCATTCAAAAAATGGAAATAAGACAGCAAATACATATTTTTAAATATTATACTGAAAATAAAATAAGCAGTGTCTGTCCCCTGGCAAACCTCTGAATAGCTTCAGTAGATAAACACGGTCCTAATCCAACAAAGCACATGTAAGCACAATAGAAATTACATTTGTTTCATCCAGGTTATGCGCTGGAAGTTACATTTGTATTTAGGGCATTGCTGGATGGGGACCTAACCTGAATTATGCAAAGTCTTTGAACAGAGACGGGAGGAGGGGTTTGGGTTTAGCAGTCCATTAAAACCACCAGAATGCCCCCGTGCTGGACGTTCCCGTCCTCTCTGCGAGAGGCCGCTCTGCGGGCTCTCTCATTTTCTAAAACACAATCCCGAGCCCTTGTGACAGCCCCCGCGTGTCCCGGCGGCGGCGCGGAGCCCGCGGTGCCCGAGCCCGGCCGCCGGCAAAGGGGCGCTCCCGCCGCCCGCGCACCGAGGGCCGCCGCCACCGCGGGGCTCGCGGGCTGAGAGGGGCCCG
>VZTJ01005187.1:607064-635684 GCA_013397795.1 Orthonyx spaldingii | reverse complement strand
GCACATCCTTGAGCACAGCAGATACAAAGGAGGGGAAAGGAACAGATTATTTACAGTTATGCCAAGATGCCCTGTAACGCTCTGAGAGGCACAAGTGTCTTGCTCTGTAGGCAGATTTGACATGTGTCTTTGGCACAATAAGACAAGTGCCTCACACTTCATCTTCTTACCCTGTAGTGCTACCTGAGCATATTTCCCCTCGTAAGCCCATGAAAGAGCTCAGCTGCGTGAACAGTAGGATACTGAACCCAGAGTAAAGCCTATGATACATATCGTATCTCGCCTTTTCATACTTCCTAATAAAGCTAATCAGTGTCTGTTAAAGCCGAAGTATCCTTGTAGTTGTCATTAATAAGTTGAACTTTGCAGTATATATTGCTTGTTGCATCGTGGCATCAGGTTTTCTCTGATTTGCCTGAATAAATAAAGTGTAAGTACAAACAGAGGTTTGAAAAATGTCTATCACTTCAGAATAAACAGAAATTCTATCTCAGTACCCTTTATGGTCTCCTTTGGCATACAAACTAATGTAGAATACGACATTTTCACGGACGCTTTGGTTAATATTTGCGTTGGTATGTGGTGCTATTAAATGCATCAATGCTTATTTGAGAAACCACTCAACTTTAAACTGAAGATCAAAGGGGTTTATTTTGTTAAGGACACCTTTGTTTGGGTCGCCACTTTGATCAAATAAACCAATATTGTAAGAATTCTGGCTGAAATTAAATGAATGAAGCCAGAATCACTGTTAGCGTACTCTAATATTGAATTTCCTGTTTCGCCCAACGTAAAGCCTGCTCCTTTACACTTGACAGCCCGATATTCTAAAAAGAGGAAGATCGCATTAGTGGACAGGAGCTGTCAGGGACTAACAAAGGTGAAGACAATTTTCGAGTCATTTCTACATTATGCTTTCTGCTCCCTTCTGTTTTTTAGAGATTATAAACAAGGTATATGTTTCCAGCATAATGGTATAGCATATTTGCTATATCCTTCCCTGTTGCAAGGATTCGAAACTATTACCAAAAGACTGATATCTGCCTAAGCCAAATCAAAAAGTTTTAATTTTATTTTCACCCATTCAAACACTCTCGCTAGTCCAACAAGAGAGGCAACAATTCAAACAGCTTTTTCCCCTTATACTACATGCCGTAAAAAGCAGTGGAGGCGAAAAGAGTGGTTCGACACATATGTGTGTTTAAATTAATCCCATACTAGTATATAATAACACCATTCTTGCAAAAGTATTAAGCACTTAGAAATTATTTTAAAATAGATTAACTGGGACACTGAGCTTGTAAAGCCGACCGTCAGCCTGGAACTGGCGATAGCCAGCGACCCTTGTTAGGAATAAAGTGCTTTTTTTACTCGTTTTCAGTCCATTGCCTTTGGGACACTGCTTTAGGGCGTACCTGGGTAAGGCTGGTGTACTAATGGCTTTAGTTTTATGGCTGAGCTTGTGACATTTCCCGACCCGACGTGCAGGGACTCAGAGCCCCAAATCCGAGGCCGGCTGTCCCGAGACGGGTCACGCACCGACGCACGGCCGATACCCAGAGAGAATTCCGAATTAAACAGATTCCGAATCGTGTTTAAAGAAAACTCACGCAGGAGGAAAGTGCGTGTATTTTCACCTGCAGATAACAGAACACTCAGTTGAGGGAATAAGCAACATGACTTCCAAACAAAACAAAACTCAAGTAGGCAACAACGCGCTGCTCTAAGGGAGCCGGTCCGTTTCCATTGATTCCCAGAGCAGCTCCCAGCTCACGCAGCATTACTGACTCGGCCAAGACTAACCAAGTAGGAGTTTAAACCGTCGGAGAGAGTATTACCTTTTTTTTTTACCAGTTGATCTTGTTAAAGCGCCAAAATTTCCCTTTCACTGTAATTAGCCGAGGGAACAAATCCCGCAAGAGCTTGTACTGAAAACGTTCAGCGAGTAGAGGGACTGCTTGCAAATAAAGCTTACAGCAACTTTTAGGGCTGTCACTTTCAGCAGAAAAGAAAATGTTTTTCTATATAATGGACATGAGGTAATAAACTAAGCAACTACAGTTGACTTTGTTTGGGATATTTGTTGAAACCCTTTCTACAGCTCATTGATCTGGGATCAAAGAAAGAAAGGTGTGTTTTGAATCTAAGCCGAGAAAGTAAAAGCTCCCTGGTTTGTACAGAAAATGTTGGCAGTTTGTGACCCTTCCAGTGCCCTGGCGTCATAGACAGATTATCTCACTTCTTGTATAGCTTTTTGTTTTAACCGTTTAAGTATTTTCGAATTGTGACTTTAAAACACACAGCCCTGCGCTGCCTCTGAGTCCAGTCGCGCTCTGTGCTGAGACCTCGCTTTCCCGCAGCGTTTGATAGGGAGCTTCTTCTGACACTGCTGAAACCTTCGTGGTCGCACGACTCCTGGGGTCATTCGTTAACTTTCCCAACCTAACAATGCCACCAAGAGTTCATCCTACTGATTTATTGACCTTTTAAACTCGCCGGTACACAGGAGTGGGGATCCTCCGGCGAGAGATGTTTCTATTTCGGGTCCATTACAGAATGCGGTGTTGGAAGTGGTGCTCCCAGCGTTATCAGAGCCGACCACAAATGCCACATGAAAAGCAGCAAACATCCGGAGGGTTTCCTGCAAATTGAGCAGTTTCCCAAGACAAGAGCCTTTTTTTTTTTTTTTTTTTTTTTTTTTAACGTGTATTTAAAGGCAACACACTTTGCCTATTTAAAGCGGTTCAAAACCACTAAACGAAAGTAGCCCAGCCCCACAGCACTGCATAGTGCAAGAAATCCCCCCAAATGAAGACTTTTCGGGACTTAGAGTTAGGGAAGTGAGTGTATTGCAAAGGCCCTGGTCAGGGATGACCCACTGGGAAAAAAAGGAAAAAATCAAAATCCCAAAAATGAAAAATGTCCCTTTCAGAAACTCCAACTAACGAAACAGATTAATAACTTTACAACAAAGTAATAGACCCCAGTATCTAGAAAGCTACTGCTTCGCCTGCCTCACTTTAATCTGCGAGTTGCTTTCCACCAAATGCACGCAGACCTGAGGAAAGCTTGCGGCTCACAGCTGCCCTCAGCATCCGAAGGGGAGCCGCGTGGCTGGAATCGCGTCCCAGCGCCGCGTCCGTGGGGACGGACAATTGGCTGTGGGACTGCGCGGCCCCGCACTGCGAGCTCCCCGCATCTGCTGCTTAAGGGGGTGCTGAGCAACGCTGTCCCCGCATTTTAGGACTGAAGGGAGTCCAGCGGGGGGAGCGGGACGTGCGCGACTCCCATTCCGAGGTAAGAGTGCTTTCGCCTCCCGGCGGACATGAGCGAGGACACCCTGCCAAGTGATTCGTCCCGGCCGGCAGGCTGGGAGAGCGGCTCGGACCCCGCTGCTGCCCCGCTCGGCCCTTTCCCCCTCGCTCCCGTTGCTCCCCTCGGGACCGCCCGTTCCCCCGCAGCCCCTGGATGCCGAGATGAAGCGGGAAATCTGAAAGAGGCCAACGAGCGATGTCGTGCATTTGTCTGCACACGGGATCCGGGCTCCGGGCTCCGGGCTCCGGGTACAGCCGCAGCCAAACCTCCCCTCGGGGCAGTGCAGGGATTGAGGTGTTTCCCATTGGGCAGGCTCAGCCCTGGCACAGGAGGAAGGAGAGCCGTGGACTACCCCCCTACTTCTCTCGTCCTTTCTTCTCGGTGCTACAAAATACATTCTTTATACATATACATGTGTATATATATATATATATATATATATGTATATATATACACATCTTGTCATCCATCGTTCTTTCAACTGCATAGTGTCACGTACCATGTCCGTGTGACTGCAGTGAAGGACGGCCAGAATATTTCCTTGTCTGAAAGAAATGGCTTTTCAGTGAAGTTACCGAACGTTAATGCTGAATTCCGACGGTACACGTCCTGGAGGAGCTGCGGTGCAGGACAGAGCCTGGACCACGGCTTCTCCTAGGAAGGGGTTAACTCTCGCCGCGGGACTGCTTGGGCTGGGCTTTAATGCGCCTGTAACGCCTCCCCTGCCCTCCTCTGAAGGCAGAAACCAAATGTATTTAGGAATCAGTGGGAAGCGACATGTTCAACTGACAGCTAGGTACTTCTGTAGTACCTATTCCAGGCAGACAATATGTGGACCCAAACAGAGTTTGAGTGACACTGAAATAACATTATTTTCATGAAGAAAGGCTAGAAATGGCACTTTTCTCAAACTGCTAACAACGTAATCTAGACCTAAGACTCACCACCCTTTATATCAATAAATTTATATACTTCTTTAACACAAGTATCAATTAATGAGATTAATATCGCAGACACGTTACATATTCCTTTGTAAAATGAATTTCAACAGTTTCATTATGTGAGTTTCCGACTTCATTCTGGTTTTGGTGCCCTTTGGTTTGAGAATGAGTTGCACAGGACCATGAAGCAGTACAGTAACTGGGGCCAGTTAGAACCCCCCTACACTTGAATTTCCGAGAACAGAAGTGCTGTTACTTTTCATGTTTAAGCATATACAAGTCACTAAATTAAAAAAAAAAAAAAGAAAAAGAAAAAGAAAAAGGAAAATAAAAAGAATGTTTTATACAATGCTGGAGTCGTTCCAAAAGTTCAGGGATCTGATCTGACCTCGGCAATTTGGCCCAGCCTCTGTTTGTATTTATGCTGGTTTTATGTCAGTGGAGCTATTGCTAACTTGTTCTACTGTAAGATTTATTCTGACATGCTAGATACCAAAATGATGGGCTAGTCAAGGACAAGGCATGTAACTGCAGAATTAAAAAGCTGACCCCAGTTACAATGAAGTGAAAGAAAATTTTCATTGACATCACTCAGCTCCTAGAATGCCCTTAATAAGGCCAGAAGAACAAATGTCACAGGTATTCTCTAGAAGGTGGGTTATGCTGCTGTATATAATGCTATTGCAGTCTTGCAATACTTACCTATACATTGCTTTATTTAGTAGACAGCAATATTTTACTGTAATTTCAATGGGTGAAGTTCTTTGTCATTAGCCAGAATAAAAGTGTTACACAAATGAGAAAGCAGCTGGACTTGGGACTGGACAGTTACTTCCAACATGCTGATTACTTATGGTCACAGAAGAGATGATCTGTGATTTTGACATATGGAATCCTGTGCTAGTTGTTTGGCAGAAGTAAGTTAGAAGTACTACTAATAATACTAACGCCAACAGCTTGCCATCTGCAGTTCTGATGAATCAGCAGTGATGAACAGGTAAATTCAGACAGAAATTAAGAATGGATTTAGGTCCTCAACAACACTAAAGATGAATAAAACATTTTTCCAAAATGGACAATATGATACATTGATTTTAAAATAAATTAATAATTCCTGAAATTAGAAGCAATTTTAATGTTGTTTAAAAATGCTTGTTCTGTTTCCTGACCAAAAAGGGTATTCTCTGTAAGCAAATCATAGGAGTACAAGATTTGATATTATTTAGCAAATTAAAAAACCAAATTGTTTAAGGTTTTAATCTTAAAAAGTGTTCAGTGGAAATGCTCTGGATTTTCATCATATCTTTGCAATTACATTCAGTGAGTAAGTGCACAACAGAAGACAGCTGCCATTTATTTAGTTAAATAAACTACAAAAAGAAAAAACCTCATCAGGCAGTTAGAGGGTTTGAGAAATCAGTTTGGTTTCATTTCTTGATAGCTGCAGCTGTTTTGTTTTATGGTATTTGTTTTCTTTGAGTACTTTTAATGCATAAAGCGAATTTTAATTGTCATGTTCATTATTTTCACCTTAGTTTATTAATACTAATTAGAATCCCAATTAGGTTGCATTTAAATATAATTTAAAGTTGCAGATTATAACAAAAAGACATCTGTACTTCTTCCAAATCTGATCATGTTTCTAACACTACCACACTTGCAGTACTTTCACTGACACACATCTGTTTGCTCTACTGGGCACAATGAAATCTATAATTTCTCTGCTTAGAACAATTAATATTCACTATTCTGAAAACTTTTGACTGCCACTGAGCTGTGAGAGAGAAGGAAATAGCTCCTCTGGGATCATGCCTGGCACAACAAGTAACAACCCAAAAAAGACAGCTAGGCTTCAGAAACCTCCAAGCTAAGCTAACAATGCAAGTGGGTGGGTTTTTTGATTCAGTCATTATTACCTGGGCTTGAGGTATGTTCAGAATTACCTAGCTGCAGTTCAGTAGTCACACCTATTTCACTTGCTTGGCCTACTTCTGTTTGAATAAAACCCAAGGCTGAAAGTCCCCTTTCCTCCTGCTTTGTCCCCTGAACATCACCTTTTTATCTTCACAACACCCTTTGAAGGGTATTTACTGAAAGGATGAGAGAAAGGTTATCACACAGAACTGAAAACTTAAAAAAAAGACCAGGAATTTCAATAAACTTTCTCTGTAGCTAGATCAAGGACTAGAGCTCCTCACTCCTACTGCAAACAACCTGCAAGATCTAAGACAATTTCTACCCAGCTATCTCCAGTTTACCTGTTCCATTAAGATAGGATGCCTGTTTAACTGAGTTCTAGATGTAAATGTTGCATGAACACTCAGTTTAGAAACCTTGCTTCAATGACAAATTTAATGGCCTTTTCAGTTTTAAAGAAATTAGTCAAGCCTTGTTTAGGAGACAGTTTATGTAGAACTAGATGTACAATGTCAACAGACCTCTACCATTAAAGCCTGGAGAGGATTGAATTGTTGAAGCAATGTGGATTACTAGATAGCTTTAATTTCTGGGTTTACATCTGTATAAATACACTTGCCACAAAAGGACAGCACATTCATGCTTCTTTGATTCACACCAGCATCCTGTAAAAAGTTAAGGTAGTAAGTCACTCAGCACAGGATAAAAAGGAAAATGCCTAAGAAATATTAACCAATTACAAAGGTCAGATTTGGAATTGAAGGACACCAAAATTATCTGACACAACTGTAATACCTAACTTTCCATAGGCATCTCTTTGCAGCAGTCTCCTAGCCTTCCCTCCCAGCTGGTGAAAAGTTGCAAGATTTATATTGCAAGCCCTCTGCTGCTCCAGGAAATAAAGATGACGAGTGTTGACAGTTGCTACGAACACGTTATATGTCAGTACATGCGAGTGCTCAAGCACCGTGAGAGTACCATTTGAAAATAAAATCTGGACTAAGACAAGAAAAACACGAAGGCAGTTCAGTTGACAACCACTCAACCACTCACCAGAGGGAGCCCATTTTCCCCGAAAGCCAACATTTGTGGTACAGACAACCTGCTGGGGCCACAGAACTACCCCGCTAAAAACTTTACAGCTGCTGGGAGGAGTAGCTGCTAGCTAAGGGAGCCACACGGACACACTGTGAACAGGAAAGGACAGAGTGTAAAGGATTTTCCTAGCTGCTTGATTAATACCTTCTGCAGCACAAAATGTTCTTTGTTGAAGAAGTTGCTGCATTAGACTTTCAAATGGAATGTGTCTGAGAGAAACCAGTCATATATCTACAGCATGTCACTGACAGATGTAAACATTTTATACTGTCCTAGGTCGGCTTCTTGTTACTGTTTGTTAGACTGTATTTCTGATATATTGCCATTGAATACTTTAAGCCAGGTTCATGCAAGAAAACTATTAGTTTTTCAATAGAAAAATAAATAATTTTCAAAGAGACACACTTCTCACTTTACCTTTCCTCGAGGGAAAGATCCAACCTTTTAATAAATTAGTATCTTTCATATATTCTTTAAAGTTCAACTGCAAATCTTCAGTAATATAATTTACATTTAATCTATGCACAGAATTAAGTCCGAGCTCATAGCTAACACTGGAACATGTCCTGCTCAGGAAGGACCTGCAACTCCTTCCAGGGCCAGACTGTGTGTGCACACAATGTTTGGAACATTGCATGATACAGAGGTCCCTTGGCAGCTTTCAGAACCTGACAGAGCTGTAAAAGAGGGGGGTTTGTGTTGCTGGGTGGTTTGGGTTTTTGCTTTGGGTTTTTGTTTTAGTTCTTTTTTTAATCTTTGGCCAGGTAAACACAAGATCGGTTTAACAGCAAAACTCCCCTGCTGCCTATCTAAACAGGAAAATCTTGCTGATGAAGACATAGTTACATCAGCAAGCATGTGCTTCTGGCACTAGAAGATTATCTACAGTTTTATACCTTTGGTATCCTTTTCCCCCCCCTTCAAGATCATGAAATATTATTAAGTTACTATTTTTGCTTGTAGTGTCTTGTGTGGTATTCATGTTTGTTTCTTAATTACTGATTAATACATTTCCTCAGCACTTTTTTTTTCACAGATACTGTGAGCCAGCGGTCAGTAGATGCCACAGCACAGACCTGAACTACTGATAAGTAAAAATCAAGCCCCACTGATTTTTTTCCCTTCCATAGAAGACATATCTGTCCGTGCAATCACTTTTAAAATTTCCCTTTCAGGTTTGCAATAGTGCAGCCACACAGTTTTTGCCACTTGCCAGACTAATTCAATAGCAAAATCCAAGCAACAAAAATTTGATTTGGGTAAGTAATAGTAGTACATAAGTCGCTAATTAATAGCTGTACATTTTTTAAAAAATAATTATTAGAATTTTCTTTGCAGCCTGTAGCTTCAGAAACATCCTGAAATACAGTCAATTTATGTGTATTTAAAGATGTGACTACAGAACTAAGGCTGCCTCTACCACCTGTTTTTGGAAGGGTTCATATTAATGGGATCTCACTGGTCCATCATAGATGCTGAACCCCAACACAGCACTGGCTAGACACCAGCCTATCAGAACTTCACTTTACAGCAGCACCAAATTAATCTGAAATTGAAACAAGAGCATAAAACAAAGATATTCACTCACTCAATTACACACAGGAATGAGTATGGAATCTGGGAAATCCCTTTGACAGGCACATACAGGGTTTATGTCTCAAAAGAGCTCTTATTGTTGAATATACACAAAATGGTAAAATATTCAACAGGTAATTTTTATAATATAGGGTTAAGTTACAGATCTTTTGGTGGGATGATTACTGATTTCATGCATTCCTTTATAAACCACAGCCTTTTGTGTCGTTGGCTCAATGAGAAATTTCAAATTTTCTGTTTCAAAATTTCCTTAAACAAAAGAAGCTACTTCTACTCATAGTTACCTGTAAGTGATTAGTAAGCATGCATTATTATTCAAAGAGAAAAATTACTCAAAACCATTTTTCTTTTGTTAGTGATTTTCAATAAAATAGAAATTTAAGAAATCTGTATTTAAAAAGTAGTAGAACGTGATATATGTTCAGGTGCTGTCTCAGAGAAGCCGAAGATTACCTGCACAGTCTTTGTAGAAATACTTTCCCAGCTTTCCCTGTACTTTCACATGTTGAATTGATTGGATTAAAATCATGGTGGTGAGAAGAGATATATGATGTAATTTTTTCTTACAGTACTACAGTAAAAAGCTAACAGGGTTTTTAATATAGTTCTCTAAGCAACGAATGTTCAGATAGCTGCAATGGCACACTTTACAAAAACTTGAAATGTAATACTGAAGTATACAGATGTCCAAGATGTATACTTAATTAGGATTAAAACAAATGCCTTTGTTATAAAGACAAGGACACAGACTGCTGATTATTGGCTGCTTCCACAAAGCACAAATTAGTGCTCATCTTTATCCACACAGCAAGGGTTTATAGGTTCACATATATTTAATGTGATTTCATGCACAGAATAGCCATCCATTAAAGTCATTATTTATATAGTTGTAGGTCCGAATCTATCCTACAAGATTGAAATAAGAGGTGAGTAGAAAGACATCTGTATGACAAAATTTGACAGAGATACTGTGAAAAAACTACTTTTCCAGCTCTGCAAATACCAGTGATATAACTTAGTAAATAATTAATTTAATATATTTTAACAGAAAGAATTTAAGTAATAATGTGGATTAAATACAATACTTGGCACCAGAAGTAATTTGGACATATCACTGGGAAGATCACAAAGTGTTCAAGGTTACATTTTGAATTTCCAGCCAGAATCAATATATGTATCCTGGTTGCTTTACAAGTGTAATACATTCACTAAAGAAAATTTTCTTTCAAGAACTAATTATTATCCACTGCTGTGGTAAAAGCAATTAGAAAATGGCTAACTAGCTTGAATCTTAGGAGAAGGGTTGGATGTGAGGTTAATAGTACTAAGACAATTCTTCAGAACGTAACAAATCAAAATCAATTCTATAAATTTCACAAAAACAAAAATTCCAAGTTCCTGATTCCAAGTGTTTAGTTTTTTTTGCAAACCTAAGAGGAGCAGCTCTAGCCAGATCCCAGTTTCATGGAACAACTGCATGTATAACAGAAGAAGGTCCAGAAAGGAAGAAGCTGATTGCTACCATTTCAGAAGATTTTCAAGCATCTACAACTGAGCAGACCAAGATCACAGAAGCAGCTGTAGCTTCAACCCTTTGTCAGAAGCTAAATGGGACATTATTTTAAATGGCCAGTATGTTAAGAACTAAAACAGGACACTAAAGAGATACAACACTCCTTGAGAATTCCTATGTGACTGAAACACTAGATGATCAAATAAAATTATGTTTATCAGGCTTCTGCCTACTGGTCTTACCTTGTAACTAAGGATATACTGAGAAAAAGAATTCATACCTTTTTTCCTAACCCAATTTTTTTTTTTTTTTAATATCATCTCACTCCAAAGGGCATTTAAATATTATTTTTCACCCAACAAATGCTTTACAAAGATATGTCAGCATTACTGACACTGTTCTGGACCTTTGGAAATTCAGGACAAAAAAATATTCTAGCTAACTGGTCCAGAGTCACAATAGAGCAGAAGGTGGCCATGGATCATGTACCTCTCCCTTTCCCTTCTCCAGTTTTAAGCACAGTTCCAAGCTGAACTTAAAGGGACTGGCTTTAGACTTCCTTTTCCCCACATTCCTGTTGAAGCTCTTGCAGAATCTGAGCATCATTAGGAGTCTTCAGCAGATTTGTCTTTGGTAGGGTGCCTAGTCAGGGATTAGCAATAACAGGTGGATTACAGTCAATTGGGAAGAGGGTAAATCAATAATCCAAAAGAAACTGAGTCATGAGGAACTCAAACCTTCGCTTCTACTATTCATTCTGTGAGCTGTCCTGGAACTGAACCTTAAGTCTCCTTTCTTTCAAGCTTAGTTACCTTTTTCCATATTGACACTAGAAAAGTGCAAAGTGGCAAACAATGCACATGGAACAAAACTGGAATTATATAAATACACTGTAGGATATAAATCAGTATTTACTATATACTACATTTGACTACATAACCAGTACTAGCGTGCCTATTTTTCCCCCATTATTTTCACTACACAAAGCACAGTGACATGCTGGAGACTGATTTTAAAAGTGTACTAACATCTCTGATTACAAGAAAAGTAAACTAGAAAATAATGTTTAGTCAGCTAACTTTTTATAGTTATTTCACTGCTGCCTGAGTACTGCTGACTAATTATGGGTAAAATTCCAATTTAGATAATTTCTTTTGGCTCTTTATAGTTTTGTTTACAGTGACTTCATACTGCCTTATTTCAGGCTGCTAACTTAGGGATTTGAAATAGTTTCTTAAAGATAAGTAGGAAGAACTCCTAAGAAAAAAAAATTGCGACTTTTTTCATTTTGCATTTTTAAGCTCTGGGTAATTCCAATCGTGAATTACTAAACTACAGTTATGCCCCCTGCAAGCAACAACTACATTTTTGTGATAAAGGTTCCTTTAGATATAATTTGCATTGAAATTTTGAATCCTTCACAATAAGTTCCTCTATAAGTGTGTATAGTCATTAGAGATACATGTTGTTTGCACTAAGTTTCACAAATATCTTTTGTCCTCTGTAGCAAAACTTACACAGAGAAGAATTTCAACAGCAATTTTTTTATATGTATTTTCTTTTCAAAATGAAAATCAGAGATTTTTTATTGGTGGTTCACTATCAAAATGGAAGGATTTCTGGATTAAAGTTTTATATGGATCAACCAGTTGTAAAAATAAACTTTTTCCCAAGCTGACTGAAGAGGGAATGTATTAATTCAACTTCCAAACTTCCAGAAAGTGAGGAGGGGCGTCAAGAAATTTCAAGAACATGACTAATTAAAATTATCTTGAAGTTTACACAATTGGCCTAAATACAGTAAGATAAAACTCAACATGAACAAATGCAAGGTATTTTAGTAAGGTTGGAATAATCTACATTAAAGATGAAGAACATAAAAGTAAGAGAATTTAACAAATAAAAAAGTCTTGAAGGGTAATTATAGATGACAGGTAAATACCAGTCAACAATGTCATGCTGCTGAAAGGAAAAGAAGAGAAAAAGCCCAGCACATGGGGATATGTAGCGATGCATATTCTTTCCAGCCAGTGAAACAACCTTCAAAAAGACAAGAGTTTTCACCTTCCTGGGCTATTGATGCAGTATAGATTAATATCCATGGAGGATAGGACAGAAAATCCTTACATAGTTAACTTGCATTGAGAAAAATTTAGCTACAATGACAAGAAAAATGCTCCAAAGAAGCTGAAGATGGGGAAGTGTTGGAATACACTGCCTATGGATAAAGCATTCCAGTTCTTATAAATAAAGATCAAATACATTTTAAAATCAGGTTGACAAATATCTGTTAACAATGGCACACCTACAACTGGTTTTGCTTCAGGTCACAGAATGGTTGAGGCTGGATGGGACCTCTGGAGGTCATCTGGTCCAACCCTCCTGCTCAAGTAGAGCCACCTAGAGCCAGTTGTTCAGGATGGAGACTCCACAGCTTGTCTGGGCAACCTGTGAGGGGGAAGACTAGTCAGCCCCTGAAGTTCCTTCTAGCCTTAAGTTTTCTGAATGAAATGAAAAACTATGCTAATATTTATCTTTGACTTTAAAACTTGCTAATTTATCTCCATTTTATATTTAAAACCTTATTTTACCATTTCAGTTTCATAATACAGCTTTGTTCATTTAGGGATTGAAAAAAAAAGCATTTCTAAAATAAAATAGAATAAATAGATTTTATACCCAGGAATTATGCAAGCAACTAATCTCTTGGCAGTGTTCCCCTTGAGAAAACATTGTAACTGTGCAGTTCTGATTTTGCACTGCACACTCAGATCAAGCTACTTCTTCCTAGTTTAATTTTGAACCTCATGCATATTGTACATTAGTGCCATTGGTCAGCCTTGACATGTAGATAAGGCAGATGTTCCAGTCAGGTTTTGATATCAAATGCCTCATGAGTTATTTCGTATTTCCAGTCAACAGAACAGAATAAATCTTTTGCACACACATATTACTAATTGTTCACCCAAAGCTGTGAAAAACTAACATTTAAAATTATAAGACCTACGCAAAATAAGCATATTCTGAAAAGCTTATTTTTCAAATGAGTTTCAATGATTTTTTTCTAACGCAAGTGTTGGAGTTAAAAAAGTTCAAATCAATACTCAAATTTGAAAACCATCCCAAAGAGAAAATGTCTGAAATATCTTTCAGGAAAACATATTTTTTTCCTTCCATTTAATAACCCAGAAACATATATGTTTAGTATTGACCTTGCAATTTATATGTAAGTACATGACAGATCACAGGTAATTAACATCTCTGCAAGCATCTCTATCCTACCACAGTTTTGCTTTAAGATACACTGCTACATCTTAGAATACCTTTCCTAAATAAACTCCAGAAGGTAAATACTTAAGATAGTAGCAAATGAGGGGTGAATGAGTGTAAGAACATCAAAGGTTCTTTGAAGGAGCTGAACCACAAGGGAAGCTTTGAACCCAGGTTAAAATGTCACAGGGTGCTACCTGAGCACTGCATTTATCAATTTAATTCCTTCAGAATCAACAAATAAACTTTGTGACAGAGATAAAGAAAATTTAAACCTGTGTTTCTTAAAGCTATCTTTGAAGCTACATTATACCTTAATGTATAACTACCATTTTAGACACACACTTTAGAACAGTTAAAAAAAATTCTCAGCAAAGCAATGAAAAGATGCAGTCATACTGAGTCACAGACACAACACCTCCCAAAAAGGCTAATTATCATCAAATAGCAAAATAGTAAAACTGGTTTTCATTTTATTAGGAATTTTGGGAAATAGGTACCATTTTTTCTACTCAAGCAGTGCATCCCTCTTTCCAAGATGAACAGCCACAGACATTAAATACAGAACACTATCTAACAAAGTAAAGAACACTACAAAAACTCAATTAATAAAAAATTCACAGCACTAAAATAATATGTCCAGACCTATCAGCTAATCTTCTAAAACAGGGCTCTAAAACTGTGCTTGTGAATCTGAGTATTAGTAGCCAAAGCCTCATTTATATTCATATCTGTACTTAAAACAAAAAAATTTCTTTCATTGGTACCAGTTCTTTGTACAGTAATGCATAACTGAGAAGTGCTTCTAAATGTCACCCCCCCCAAATCACTCCATTTACTGAGGTATCAAAATAATATTTTTTTCATTTATTAAGTTTTGGTGAAATCCTATCCCGTGAAAAATACTGCCTCAGACCCTCCCTGTTCACACAGTGGAAGGATGGGCAGACAGCCCTAGTTATTGTTTTTCTTTTTCTCTTTTTTTTTTTTTTTTTGATCCACTCCACTTTGACATTGTCTGAACTGCAGCAGACAAAAATACCAACTTCTGATGTACAATGAAGAGGGCAAGGAAAGGGAAGGTCGGCTTTCTCATGCTTCCCATGATTAGAGGAATCAAAGAAAATGGCCTGTGATGATTTAACTGTAAATTAGAAAAAGTCATATTTTTCAGAAGAAGGTTGCACAGGAATAAGTATGATGGAAGAATATATTGGCATTGAGGATGTTGTTGACTAGTTAGAAAGGATACCAACTTGATTCACTATATAGAAATTTCTAGGGAGAATTTTTAGTTCTCTTAAAAACAAAGTGATTTGGTTTTGGTTTTTTGTTTTTGTTTTTTGTTTGTTTGGGTTTTTTTGGTTTGTTTTTTTGTTGGGTTTTTTTTGGGTTTTTTTTGTTTGTTTGTTGGTTTGGTTTGGTTTTTTTTGTTTGTTTGGTTGGTTGGTTGGTTTTTTTGTTTTTGTTTTTGTTTTTTTTTTTTACCCGGAGTACATCATGAATTCTTCCAAGAATTTGTGAGTACAGTAATTAAAAAAAACCGTTATGGTAATAGGCACAGTTTTAACAACTCACTGCTATACTTAGGCAGGTACATTTACAGCATCAGCTGTTGCTTTTTCCACTTCCTAAAGAGACCAATGCCACAGTCCACATAAAAACATGGCTTTGGTCAAACCCTATGACTTTATGTTTGAATTTTATTTCGGCCTACTACCTTCAGATATTTGGAATCAAGTCAGTGATGAGTTTAACTGCAAAGAATATCTGAAATGCACAACAGCTATTGTTGAAATAGATGGAATTGACATTGAAACTGTACATTTATGGAATTTTCTTTATTTTACACCAGTATGGGAATAAGAAAACACACACTGCATCTTTGAAGGAGTGAAGGGAGCTCAGTGTCCCAGACGATGAAATGCATAAGATTAAATCCCTGTAATAGTTCTCAAAAGACATGGATAATTTCTCTCAAGGTGTAGGAGTACCATGGTAGCCCAGAGTAGGGTACAGATAGTTCCATTTCATAGGCTGTTATGCTCAAAAACCCCTTCCCTGGAGAATTTGTCTATGACCAAGCACAACATGAAATATTTGGTAACAGATTTATAAAAGACAGTGTGAAAATGGAACTGCAAAAAATCTACAAGATTTCTTGTAGAAATTGGTATTAATGCAGGAAAAGTTTAGAGAAAATTCTGTTTATGGAGTAGAAATCACATGGTTATGCAAACAGAATATATTTTCTGCAAGTATCATGGAACCTGACAGGTCAAGACTCTCTACAAATGTCCTTCAGCCCTGCTTCAATAAATGTTATACTCTAGCACACACGTTATTATGAAAAACAGCTTTTAAATTGGACCCCCATGATCAAATGCTGCCTTCTTGAACTCTGACAAGCTTTGTTGTTGGGTATGATTTTCTGACAAAGAACTTGTTCTGAGGCTGTTTAGGAGAGAGTTAGCTAAATTTTAATCCAAAAAGATTATGAACAATATATGTACATTCTTGCTTCAGAAATACCTGGCAACAATGCTGTATAACAATTCCAACCAGAATATCTGCATAAAAGATAAGCAGATTTAGCCAAACATGCTTTTATCCAGGATTGATATGCATACACAGAATCCTGAAAAATTTCCAACTTCAGAAATTTGCTGTTTATTTTGGAGCACCTATATCAATAACATCAAAACATACCACAAAGGTACTAATTGCTCTTCTGCCTGACAAAATTGAAAAGGAATGTTTTGCTTTTAAATCTGAGAAGGAATAAAACAAAAGGAAATGAAAATGAACTATCCACAGGATAAATTAACAAAAAGAATCTAACAGTTAACTTACAGAGCCTTTAATTTTTGCCATGACAACAATTCTAGGATGTTTTCATGTCTGGAAAATTAAACCGTCTCTGCATTTTTGAAGGGAAAATTCTGTCAATACCATTCCATGTCTTCTCATTATGCTAACCCTGTCATCTCAAAATCTTAATTTGAGTTCAAGGTGCTGTTAACACCTTTATACGCTAAACAAAATGAGGTTGCTTTTAAAATAGAGTCACATCTACTAAGCAGGAAAAAAAGGATGCAAAAAGGTATATGTGCTTGTACAGTAACACAGCTGGGAATGTGCTGATACTCTGCCCCAGCACAGAGATGAAAATTTCATCCCTGAGAGCAGAGGTGGGACCAGATTTAGAACAATTATCTTCCGTCCAGGTAAGAGACAGTCTTACACTAGATCTGTCTCTTTGAGTGTCCACTATCTATTAATCACTCTTTGCCTTTTGCTTTCCTATGACATCTTAGCCATGTCCACATAGATTATTTAGCATTTTTCCTCAATTGTGTCTTTCCTGTGTGTTAGAAATAGGATGATACATTTCTTATTTTATTTAAATATGTGCCCATTCTAGCCAAAGGGGATATATTTAATCATATGACCATTCTAGCCACTAACATGAGTATACTGATTTTGCTTTTGTTTTATTCCCCATTATAGCAGCAGAGTTTTTTGTTTAATTGCTAACCACATTTCTTTCCCATCAGCCTGGTTTCTTTTTTTTCATTATTCTTCACCTCAGATCGCCTGGTTTTGCAAAAGCTGACTGACTTATGATGACATGAATGAAAGCTTGAAAAGAGAAATCCAAAGGTATGCAATATTTAGGATTAAGACCCCCTTCTATATTCAATATTCTTTTATAAAACAAGACCCTGAAAGCAGAGTTCTCCAAATTCCGTACACAGAAGATATACACTCTCCACGAAACTATTATATGTAATACTGCTTTCTGCTAACAGGCAAAAGAAGATGTAGTTGGGATGCTTAAATGGAAATAGCTTGATTGCTATACCTCATATCATAAAAATGGAGAGTTTCAGAAATGCAGCACTAATGAAAAGTTAACAGCTAACAAAGAGTAGGAAACAAAGGATACCTGCTGCTGGAACCAGCCAGATGCCACCAATATACTAAATAAAACTTGGAAATCTTTTATTGACTAGCAAGCTCAGCATGTTGGAATAACAAGGAAGCTTGGAATTTCCTCTCTCATTTGGAGTGTCTTTGCAGAAATATCAGCTGGTAACTACATCAGACTGTGCTATGTATAGCTTTGTTGATTTACTGAGGTCTTTAGAAAGCACACGCCCAATGTTTTTCTTCACATGAATAACTCCTATAGACAAACTGCCTAATATACCCAAAGTTTGGAGAATGAGAGAGAACATTACTTTTCAAATTTAGGTCACAGAAATGGAGAATTATTTCATTTCAGCCTTATAAAATTGAGGTAATCTAAAAATTAATTTCTAGTTATGCAAGTTATTCTCCAGACTTCCAAAGGACAGCTTCTTGTTGTCACAAAGAGTAGTTATGAAGAAAAGTTGGAATACATTACTTCATTCCAATCCTTTCAATTAATGTGATTTTTTTTTTCAAAATATATTTTGAGTTTTTCAATAATGTTAATTAATTATTTAAGCTATTATTTTTGATAATGTTAAATGAAAGAAACTAGTACTAAGAAAGCAAATGGAAATATTAAATAAAAAATTGAAAGTTACTCCTCAAATATTGCAAATTATTTTAATGTTTCAATTATTTACATTACAGCAATACTTTCAGAGATGGGGAGTAATGCCTCTGCCTTCCAAAACACATCCAGTAAAACAAAACAAAATAAAACAAAAAAACCCACTGAGTGTTATTACAGTTTTTAAAATGACAAAGAGTAGAGTTTGAGGCTGTATGATTCATTTCATGTCATATTGGAAAATCTGTGGCAAAGTTCCAATTAAAACTTGGTCAGATGGAGAAAGAAAAGCAGTCAAGTGGCATTCACACAAGCAACCTTGTTAACATAGATGTGTGGTGGTTGCTCTGCACCACAGTAATTCATCTCCTTTGCCCAGTTTGCTTTGTTCCTTCCTTCTTCACATGCATGAATTCTGCCCACCTGTAAATCGGAGAGGGTGAGCAAAGGAGGAGAAAAAAATATCACACTCATTTGTGAATAAACAAATACCTAGTTCTGATAAATTAGCGTTTCTAATGGAACAGAAATCATATAGGAATTCCAGTCTACTTTCTTCAGAAAATTATAAAAATGTTGAATTCAAAACTGCAGTTTGATCTGGATCCTGCATGATGCCTGCCATCCATGGAGAAATGTTCAGTATTCCTATTCCTTCTCAGCACTGCTGCAAATCTGCAGAATTTTTGAATTTGCAGCAAGCTTCAAGGAAAGAAGTCACAGATCTACTGATAACAGAATGATTTCTAAAAACCATTAGCATAAGTACTCATCTAGCAAGAAATACTGTGTGTATGATGAAGGGTTTACTTTCCCAGAAGTGCTTGTGGGACTTCAGATTGCACAAAAGGGCTGTGAAATGTGTTTCCCTCAGTTCTGGCTCTTTGGTTCCTGGAGCCTCAGGTCACATTCAACTCATAGTTCCTATCAAGCTTTTCCCAAAGGACCTTTGGGCTCCTGCAGTAGCCAAACTTCCCTGGAACAGGAAACTCTATTTACACTGATGTCTTAAAGCCTGGTGCTCATCCATAAAAGGGAAAAAGAATACTTTTAGGAACAGCATTTTTCTTAACCTTTAACAGACCACAAGTCAGTCTAAAATGCACATGCTTTAAAAGAGAATTTTCACAAAATCAAATAAAACTATTTCTGAATAAGTAAAAAACCCTCCTACCCCTGAAGTGCCTGCAACATTCTGACAATGTGCAATGTTTTGACAGGAATGTCACAGAGAAAAACTTTCAGTGTCTCATATGAAAGAAAGGCTATCTATAAGCATTAAAATAATAAAATGTTAATACTGTTTATCTGCATCACTGTTGATGCAGGTAAATTTTTGATGGGCGTTATATAGTGAGTGGGAAAAGTTCTGTTCCAACTATCCATTCATAGGGGAAAACCAGAGCCTTCCCTGTGAGAGAGCTTTGAAAATTATTAAACATAGCCCTCATGATGTCAATGTGACTCCTGAGCAGAGAGGTCCTGTAAGATCTGCTTCTTATGGGACAAACTACAGCAGGCTGCTGAGAAGGTAAAGCAGAATTATCTCCTTTTCCCTTCTTGTATTCCATATTTCTGTTTGTGACTCCCCTTTGCAGTCTGTTATTTCACAAAGAACATATGTGACTTCCATCTGTCAAGTTGCTTTTTGATTTTTTTTTTTTAAATGTCATTTTGCATACAGGAGAGTACTCAATGGAAAGGTCAAGGTGAGGATTTTTATTTTACAAAAACCCCTAAGGACTCACTGTGACTTCATCTAAAGGCACTTTCTAATTTAAAAATAAGTTTATCTTCATGCACATGTTAGTTTTGATTTGCCTTTTTTTGATTACTTCAGTGCCAAGGTCAAATGTTCCTGCATTACTACATCTTATAATCACATCCGCTGACTTTGCTTCCCCATAACATCTTTTGTTTACTGCTTTTCTTGCTGCACATCTAAAGTGAATGAGGCTGCCAGCTCTGTAAGTTTGTGTAGAATGATTAGCACTTTACAACCCACAGAAAATAACAGCATCTGTCCTATGCAGGATAGATGTGCTGAAGGCTGCTTTGAGACACTGAGCAAAATCCTTCTGAAAAACTGTTGAGTTGTTTGCATTAATGATATAAAAAATTAGTGGCAGCTCAGTGCTGCAGAAATCTGAGACTCCATATAAAAAGGTTAAACTTTGTATTTAGACTGAGATTTTTCTTTTGAGAATGAGATGATGTTTTCAGTAGATGTTCCTTAATCAACACTACTCTTCTTCCAAAATAATTTTTTCAAGCCATATATCTGTTTGATAAAATAAGATATTTTGCTTTTGGATTCTTACTCATATTTCTACAGAAATCTACTTTACAAATATAAACAAAGATATTTCAACTCCTTTGTCAAATTTCCTTTAGCTCTAGAGAAGAAATTGAGGTGCAGACGATGTAATCTGTTTAAAAGTCAAATTGCCTTTTTAAATCTAGCTGTGAAAAATTACATTAAAGATAAAGGCCTTGTTACAATAAAATATTTTTGGTGATGACATTATTTTGCTCGAGGTCACCTGCACTTTCTAGTTTAAAGGTGAAAGTTGAAACATGCAATCACCTTACTTACTAAGAATAGCAAACAGTATCTGCATGGCCTTTTCCAAATCATCTTTTAATATAAGGTCTTTAATATATTTACTATGACTCTTGGATGGACAAACCTATTTAGTTTTATTTCAAATGCTGGAAAATTCTTGACCTCAGACTAGAAGTCTGGAGACATGACAGTTATATTTTAGGAGATTAAAAAAAGCAGAAGGACACAGGGGTTTTCCATAACTTTCTTTCACTAATCAGAAGGACTTGACAATGTAACATCTCTAATCTGTCATCTAGGAAATGAGTAAGGTCCTAAAAATAACTGGGAGTATACCAAGGTGAATAAGCAAAGATCTATGAAAAAAGTGATATATTATCTCTGTATAATGTTACTGGTTTTTCTTGGCATTTGTCCATCTCTGTCTTGATCTTGTGCTGAATTTTCTTATCTGTCTAACACTCATCATCACCTCAATTCCACAAACTCTTCAGAGTAGCTGGTTAGATTTTTCATTACTTCCTATTACTACATTCTTATTTAAAGCTGGAATGTAAGAAGAGATAAACTTACTATTAATAGCAAAAGTTTTATTAAAATTCTATTCTTCCTCCAGGTTTTAAGTATCTATAACATTGTGCATGAAATAAGAGACATTTCCCATTACTATGTAAATGTTATTTTTTCATCTAGATCTTTAAAAAAATATTAAATGCATTTAATTCTACTGGATTTTTCTGTTTTGTACTCATTCTTTTGTGCTTGTGACTAATTTATTGATTTTGAAAAGCAAAGATTAGGATAACAATTGCATAGTAAGTATTATCTAAACAGGTTTTTGGGTTGCAGTTGCAACATACACAATGAACATGAAAATGTATCTGTGGCATTACTAATCTAAAGTTGCAGTTGAATGTGTTTATAAATGTTTGTTACTTTAAAACTCTCAAGGCACCTAACAGACTGCATTTTAGTAAAAACACTGGTAGTTCACTTACACTAATAGTACAGAAGATGAGCACTTATTAATGCTGATTAAAAAATGCTACCTTATAAAAAACTCCACTAAAGTTGAACAAGATCTGACACATTTTACAAAGGTGAAAAGTGGCAATTCTTAGAGAATAAAATGTCCCTCTGATATGACACATATCCCTCTTTTTATAGATACTTTCCCACAGAAATGAAATAAAATATTTTTAATGCTCTGGTTTGCATGTACAACAGAGGCCTAGAAGCCTCAGCTCTGAACTCCCTTTCCTCATCTGCTCTCCAGTTCAGGTTCTGAAAATATCTGGGAAACTGAAGACATAATCATAGAATGTTAAGGGGTTGGAAGGGACACTAAAGCTCATCTATTCCCACTCAGCCTGCCATGGGCAGGGACATCTCCCACTAGACCAGGTTGCTCAGGGCCTTAGCCAAACTGGCCTTGAATATTTCCAGGGATGGGGCATCCACGACTTTCCTGGGGCAACCTGTTCCAGTTTCTCACCACCCTCACAGCAAATATTTCTTCTGTACATCTGACCTAAATTTCCCCTCTTTCAAGTTGTACCCCTCACTCCTTGTCCTGTCATTGCAGTTCCCGATGAAGAGTCCCTCTCTGGCTCATCAGATACTGGAAGGTTGCTGTGAGGTCTTCACACAACCTTCTCTTCTCCAGGGTGAATAGCCCCAACTTTGCAAAGTGTAATTGGATTATCTAGACTTGCCTCTGTATTAATTTGGACCAAATCTTAATATTCATCATCCAACTAAAGCACAGATTTACAATACAAATCATGTAGTGCTTCTCCATATTTGACTGATGTATTAATCCTTGGACAGCACAGTCCCAAACACATACTTTTCTATCCAAATATGCAGTTATGAGTTACCTTTTTACTTTCTGTGATCGTTTGTTACATGCTTTCAGTCACAAAACAGAGTATCTAAACTGTTTTAAATGGCAATTGATACAATATATTGAAAACTGTATCAACTAGCAATCCAAACAGCTAGTAACTTGAGCTTCTACAGGTTTGTAGACCTAGACAGAAAAAGCTAGCTTTAATAATTCAAAATTTATGCTTAACAACTACAACTGGAAGGTCATTTTTAAAATGACAGAACATATTCAGAAAAAAATAGAAGAGATTGATTTTCATTTACTACCTGGCTAAATAACATGTTTGTCATACTTCTAGATTAGCTTGGAGTCATATTTAGGAAATGCCAAGAAACAGGGAATCATAGAATAGTTTAGGTTGGAAGGGTCCTTAAAGCTCATCTAGTTCCAACCTCCCTGCCACAGGCAGGGACACCTTTCATTAGACCAAGTTTCTCAAAACTCTGCAATCTATATTGGAACACTTCCAGGGGATGTGGCACCCACAACTACTTCTAGACCTTTAAATATCCTAAATTATACAACTATATAATATATGGTACAACTTTAGCATGAATAATTCCCAGCACATTGTATTTCAGTGATATAACCACATGCATAAAACCCAGCTACCCTTGCTTTAATGTTATCTGCACAGCATTAGGCAGATAAGAAAGTTCTCTGTTCCTTCATTAAAGGACCTCAATTTTGTTTTTTGCCTAAGCACAGGACAGTTGTACGCAAATGTATCATATTTAACTGAATCTCTCAAACGCCTCACTTTTCAAGATTTCCACCAAAAACCCCAGACCCTTTTAAAGCAAACCTTTTGGAAAGTTTTTGTGTAGCTTTTAAACATTTTTTTCCCATTCTTTCAAATAATTTCAGTAAGTATTAATTTCAATTTAGTGTTTCATAAAGCAATGGATCAAAACAAAACTGCTGTCCCCAAAAACTTATAATCTAAGTCTCCATCTAAAAACAATTTTGCAACTCACATTGTATTTACATGCACAGTCCAAGGAGCAAAACATAAAATAAACATCTGTTTATGGTAAAGTTGATCGGAAATGGCTAAGTATTGTAGTCAAAGTGCTATGTTGGTTTATTTTTAATCTTACCATGTGCTGTGTTTAGATGATCAATTACTAAAGTGACAAACAAATCTCTTCATGGTAACTGAACATTATGAGCCTTTTGCAAGTGGTGTATTTTAAGGAGGGACACTTAAGAGGAAAGGGTGGAGGTATGAAACGGATTTGTTTAAAGCTAGTGGCCAAATTCACATATAACGAGACACTACCAAGTTCAGATTTTCACTAGAGATAAATTTGGAGCAGGGATTTGAAAGCAGTTTCAAGAATTCCATCGTCACACATTGAGAACCATTTTATTGGAGCATTTTCAGAAATATGAGTTCAGTCATTTCCTCTTCCCTTTATTCCTTCATTCTTTCTCATCTTAATTTATAGTGATGTGTGTATAATAATAACTTAGTCAGACATTGGTTAAGAGCAGAAATAATCTCAAAGTGACTTCAACAGTCACATGAAGACTGCCTTTCACACTTGTCCTTGACCTGGATATGGGAAGTAGCATGAAAACAGGAGGCCTCACAAACATCAAAACATCCCTAAAATTAAACAAATGAAATTGTTTGTAATCATGGGATCTCACTAGAACTACATAACTTTTTTATTATTATTATTTCCCTGAAAAAAAATTCAATCTAACCCAAACCCCCAAAAATAAAATTCCTGAATTCCTGCAATTTCTCACTAAAATCTTTCAACTCCTAACTGACTGAAAATAGTAATGTCTGATCCTGACTTGGCTTTAGAAATGAGTAATTCTCAGGTCTATAAAGGTTTTGACAATCACACAAATTCAGTATTTTGAGGGAGGGTCTCAAACTTAAGCAGCGTTATACAAGCTCTTGCTCTTAAAACAGAAGTTAGGATTCTAATGACCAATGATTTCAACACATTTGTGGAAGCCTTCATGAAAATTTATAGCACAATGCTGTATGCAGTTTTACCAAGGACAACATGGAGGTGAGATATGCAACGTCTGACCACTTTTACAACAGCTATTGAAGTCCATGCTGTGCAGACATCAACAATAACTCAAAAATATTAATACCTTTCCTTTGCAGTAGAAATCTATTCTATTACTATTTCCCAGTAGCCCAGGAAGTCAGGGCCAATAGAAGACTGTAAGCAAAAGTCATGAAGTGGTCAGAAAGGTAAAGATCCTTTGTTTCAGCAGAAGGTGACCAAGAGAGACCTATACCTGTCTGTAGTCTGCCCAAATCTTCAATAGCCCCCTGAAACCCACTTTCTCAGTCATGTCTTTATTTTCATTCTCTGAAATATGAGCTGATCCCTTACCCTTCCCATCTGAAATTATGACTTTCCCTGCCCACAGTTTCAAAGTCTTCATTGATGCCTCCATATCCTTTTCTCCACCTTCGTTTTCCCCATATCTATTTATCCAGTGCTGCAAAAACTAAGCTTGCATAAATCTCATCAGTTCTAGCATATCATATGGAACTGTCAGTTCTAATGTAACTGATTGCCCTTTATTCCTAGCTAAATGTTTAAACCAATACCTAAAAATGCACTGAAATGTCTTAGAAAATATCGTATGTAAATATTATACAGGGAGAAAGGCAGTCACAACACGTATCTGCATGACAATCAAAATGTAACTCTAGCTTGTGTTGACAGACAAGAATCAGTTTAAAATGGCATATTCATTATCAATACAGCCCAATAAGACAAATTTCAACATCAGCTCCTAAGACTAAGCTTCCAGGTAAGCAGTGACTGAATCTTGTGTTATCAGTTCCCAAGCTGGCAATATGAAAATAAGCTTCAATACATTTAAATGAAAAAACCTGCCATCTTCAGAAAGAACTAAAGGCATATATAGACAGAAGAGAGAGAGGCAGTCATAAATACAATTCATATATTGAAGTGGACTCTGCAGATGGACCAAAGAAAAGTAGTTGTCCTTAATTAAAACTCATGTTTCTGTAATCTGATCAATGCATATCAATTATTCAGATAAGTATCACTTCCCCTTTATGCTACACAAGTATTTTTCTATAGACCTTGTAAATATGTGTTTGATGTCAGTCATGTATGTATTTATTCTTACAGAATGTCATTCATATGATCAGGCAGCAAGACAAATATCTATACAACTACAGCTGGGGTTTATGCATAGATAAGATAGGCACACGGACAGAAATTCAAGGGGGACGAATTTCATAGACCAGCAAATAAGCTCTCTTTAAATCTTCATTTAAGAAAAAAGGATTATAAGTCTTCATACCGAAAAAAGAATAAAAACAAAATTATGTTAAACTGAATAAGCAAAGGGTAGAATAATAAAAATGCTGTGTGTTATCTGGTGAGACAGAAGCAGCCATAGATGCGACTTTATGAACCATTTCCAGTTAATTTTCAGATTTTATTTTAGACACTTTTCAGAAAACAAACAAAAACTGGTGCTTCACAACGGGGGATTAAATGATCTGATGGAAGTATAACAGAACAGAAACTACACTTTCACCAGTACTAGTGTGTGAAAGAAGTTCTTGAAAAAATTTTTGTGTGAAAATGGGGGCATTTTTTGTTTTCCTTTTATTAGTAAAATCAACTTAAACCGAGCCGAAGGGACTGATCTTTTTGGCATGCACATGATTCTAAAGTACAGTTAGCTTTGTACAGATGGAGGGTTACATGTATAGATCCAAATGCAAGAATGACTTCTCAGTAAACCAGCAATATATGTGAAGACGCCTGATTAATTTAAGGTCTTCATTTTTATATCAAGGCAATTGAAAAAGTAAAATGTATCCACTGAAGAAACTACTTTTCTGGATTTTATTAATTCTAAACAATTCAGCCAGCAGGGCTGTGGAAAATTAAAGGCAAATTATCTCTCTTAAATCTAAAAAAAATATCATACAACAGGTCTGGTAGAAAAACTAGTAAAAAAACCCCATTCATAAAAGTGATGAGCAAGATCACACTAGTAGGTCACACTGAAATAACTGGTAAAACATCACAGGACTTTCATTATCAATTTAGAGCAAGCAGTACCTCAATCTGGTCTTGCTTTAACTCTTATGTGCACATTTTATTGCATGTCTATTAAGTTGATTTTAATAATCTGAATCCGATTTTTTATGGCTATGAGAATCAGTACAAGGAGGGACTGTCATACCCTCAGATCATACAAAAACCACTGCAACCTAAATCTAGGGATTTAGCCAGTGATCAAATGATAACCATATGGCAAATACTCAATGATAATCCTGATATCAGGATACCTTCCACACATTCCTGTATTAACACAAAACTGCCCTCCTCCAAATAATGCCACCTGAGTCAAACTATGTAGACAAAACCATGTCATCTTATGATGAATGCGCCACCCTGACTGGTAAGAATGAGGGATATAATGGCCTCTTTTCTGGGAAAAAAAAGGGAGCATTTTAAAACTTGTTGCTTATATGTCTTTATCACCTCACTGTTGCACAACCCCAGCATTGGCTTTATAGACTTTACCTAAACTACAGCTACTGTCTAAATAAAAGTGTTGTACTTCATAAAACGTGAATTATCCCCTCTCTATAGTCCACTTAACATAATCCTTGCTCATGTAAGGAAATATTGAAGACTAAGCACTAGAAAGCATGAAAGATATTTCCTTCTTTCCACAATGAGATTCAGTTATTTTACAGAAATCAAAGTAAAAAGTTAAGCTTTTCAACTACTATTGATGGTGTCTTTTCCCTCATTCCACCACGAAAATACTTTCCCAGACACATATAACTAATTTAAATGAAACTGGGAGACTCTGATCCATCATACCACAGTACAAACACACACAGATGCACATATATATATAATAAATTATATTTTCTAAACCAACTGTGTCTTTAAAATGCATTAATACCGAACAAATACTAGTTTTCTACATTAAAATAATGGGAATGCTTATTAATTATTAATAATTCAGTTGCTAATATTTTATTAACATCTTGCAGAAATTGGGATCACATTATCTCTCACCACCAGCGGTAACATAACATATCTCAAGAACATGAGACAAAACCAAGTTGGAAACATGCATGAAAGACAATATGGGACTTGCTCTCAGGGTTTTTTTAAGAAGATGCCATGAAAAATAAGAAGTCTGTTTTAGTAGGTCTTCTACTTTTCCAACCTATAAGATAGTTCACTTTAAATGATTCTTACAATTTCTCAAATACTTACTGTAATTAAAATTAAGCCAAACAGAAGAATTTCTTTTAAATATTATGTTCCCTTTAGTCATAATTAAAATTGACATTTTTTTGCAAAGAAATCTTAGATTATTACAGAATGTACGTCCTTTTTACTCTAAGACTCTGCTGGTGTTATGGAACCTGAAAGAGAAATTTATTCTCTTTCCCTGCGTGACTCATGATCTTGTCGATCATGACAGAAGAGACTAAAAATACAATGCATTACTGCATGCAGCGCCTGTAAATCCCAGGAAAGAGGTGCCTTTAGACATTCGCACAGCGAGCCTGGCGACCGAGCACTGCCGAGTGTGTCAGCCGGCGGCTGGAAAGCGGACACTCTGTGCCGCGGCTCCGCGGACAGGAAGCATTGAGGGTTTCTGTGGCGCTGCTTGGCCCCAGATAATCCCATTGTATGGGGAGGCCGGGCGGCCTCTCCCAGCGCTGGGAGCCCGGGCTGGCGTCTGGCGGCCTGGCCCCCGGCCAGCCCGGGGCTGGCTCTGCGGGGAGGGCGGCCGCTCCTCCGGCAGCTCAGCCCGGCCACACCTCGCCTTCCAAAGGAAATCTGGCCAGAGCTCCAGACTTTATGACTTCTTCTTTACGAGTCCCCTCTCTCTTTTTTTTTTTTTTTTTTTTTTTTTTTTTTTTTTTTTTTTCCTTTTTTTTTTGGTTTTTTCCCCGCGCTCTTG
>VZTJ01005187.1:495672-607028 GCA_013397795.1 Orthonyx spaldingii | reverse complement strand
TTTTTCCACTTTGCTCTGGTATTCTCGCCGGGCTCTCATGGAACTATTTAAAGTCACAAGCAATAAATGAGCTGATGACAGGATTATTGGGAGGAGTCATACTTTGATACCCCAAAACGCACATTACATTCCTCACACTTTTTAAACAGTGACAAATTACTGTCACCGCCACCCAACATACAGAAGAAAAGATTAATTTCAACGGGCAAGTTCTACAATCTTCTTAATTTTTATACCCTTTAATTCTACCAGGTTTATTTAAGATATATGTTCTGTTTAAAAGAGACATTGTTCTTAACACACAAAGGAGTTCAAGGATGTGGCATCCGTGTGTTCCCACCCACCATTTGCTCTGATGGTATTAGATTCTCTGAAAAAAAAATGCAAGTCCCAGAACAAGTATTGTGCTGGGTACATTTTTAAAGTACATGTTTCAGTAACAGTAAATCAAAGATAATAAAAGTTTAATAAAATATTTCCCTTTACAAAATTTATGTGGCAAGAACCTCACCAATAAAAAAATATAATACAGTACAACCAACATCTGCTGCCTTTGCTCCAGACAGCCTCATTTCACAGCCCAGAGAGCTTCCCCAAGAGCACACCTCATACACTTTCTAAGCTACTTTTATAGGCATATACATAAATGCTCATTATACTGGATTTAAGGATGTGCTTAAGTGTTCTTTTGAAAAGGTAGCAAATCAAACAACAGTAGCTAAATAGTAAAAACGTCAATATTTACATTTTCAAAAATATGAGATATGTACTAAAATCAATGGAAATTAGTGTAAGACTAGGAGCAGATTTCTATATCAGCATTAAATACATATATTCTTGTTTTTATATTGACACTATTTAATTTCTCAAACACTATGCAATACTCCTTCATAGCTTAATTTTATAATAAAATAATGAGTATTTCACACATGAATTATCTTCCTCTATTTATTTTATACAAATATTTTACAAAAGCCTATTAAGTAATACAAATCTAATTGGCATAGCAGTAATATTTGATACAGCAATAATTCTAACTAGCAACATAACTAGACTTTATTTTAATTTTGTATAATTATTCTTATGCCTTTAGCAAGTAAAATCACTATAGCAGCAAGGCTTCAGTTCCTAAAGAGTATATGCAAAGGTACCTTTATATTTAAGGCTCTACACTTAACCTGAATCTACAGAAAAGCTGTGCTCGGTATGAGTTTGTCTACAAGAGGTATAATCCATATATTGTGAAATATCAGAAGCCCCAAAATTCAGACTGTTGCGCCTGAGTTTAATGACCATTCATACTCTGAGACAGATCTTAAAAATAGACAATGTCACTAGCTTTAAATCTAATGTTTAAAAAATAGGGGGTTCGTATTTTTAATTTTGAACTTCTAGGATCGATATTTTCAAGCTGCTCTGTAATCAAGAAAGTAGGAAGAATACTTTAGTGCCACACCATAATTTTTAAGTCATGTGGCATTCAGAAGGGAAAAGCTTCAAAGGAAATCAAAATAGCAACATGTTTAAAGCTTGGTTTGATTAAAACAGTTTAGATATATTCTAGAAGAATATAATACCAATTAAATTATCTCAAGTTTTCAGTCAAGCCAATACGGTCATCAAAAAATGACCAATTTTAAAAGGAGTAAAACCATAACTAAGTTATTTTATTACATGTGTCAGCCTATTAAAATACACAGAGCGATATATCAACATTAAAAAAAAAAGAGAAAATAATTCTGGATGTCAACTTCACAGTTCTATAAAGTCATATGTTTGGAGATGATTGCTCAATCAATACAAAAAAGCCATCACTTATTTTGAACAACTGAGAAAAAGAAACTAGCACACAGGTTTCTCTTGATTCCTGTAAGAGTTGTAGTAGAGGTGAAATCCCAAAGGGTTAACCTCTTCCTTGTGGCACCTATTGTTTTTATGCAGTGACAATATATAAAAGCTGGTGGCAGCCTAGACATGACCCCATAGTAACCCGTCTGTGTGCACTTCTCTGATTGTCTCCTTTGCACTGATCCAGCTGGTTGTCCAAAGATCCAGTAAATATTTGCATGCACAGCGTAAGGCAGTGGCACTTTCCGTGTAGAGCTGGTAACAAGAGACAACATCTCAGCTCTGAGTCAACAGCGAAAAGCAAACAGTGGCTGCTAGTGGAGAACATCAACTCTCCTGCCACAGTCAGCTCTCAGGTACCCATGACCGTGACCTACACCCTTTATCACACTTTGATCAGCATTGTGAAAGCAGACACTACAGCGGTGGCTGCCCGTGGTGCAGCCTTGCAGGCTCGCTGGTCCTAAAGGAAACTCGCGGGTCTCCTCCTCTCTGGGTTTCTTCCTTTAAGCAGGCACGATGGAAATGACATGATGGACCATGATATGTCTGTGTATATGTACCTATGTAACTGCTGATCTCAAAAGCAGGTGCTAACTCTAAAAGTCAGCCTGCAATCCAAGGGAAACCTTGACAGTTGCACACATGCTGCTGTTAGAGGTAGGAGTCCAAGGAATTAGGCAGCAAGGGGCACTGTAAGCTTGGGCACCAAACAGATTAAAATGCAGTCAAATTTAATGAGTCACCTGAATTCAGCATTTTACCACGTGCATGTATTTGTCTGCCCAGCAACAATAGTGGCAGTGCTTTCTCTAACAGCTCAGACTCCTGCTCTGCCTTACAGCTCTACCATCCATTCTAAACAAATGCACAATAACTTGTGTTTCAGTAAATTATATGTGACTCAAACAATAAGAATTACTTTGTTTTATGGAGGTAGCTCTGCACAAGAACTTAAGTAAGGTATGGGCTTTGTAGAGTCAAGATACTTTCTAACTAATCTGAGACCAGAAAGAATTAACCCCAGGTCCTGTAATTATCTTAGTAACAAATTAATGAGTGCATTACCCTTGTCAGTTTTTCTGCAGCCTCCTGCAGAAAGAACCTTGGGCTGCAGTTTCATATTGATCTACTCTTATGCTGCTTTTCACCAAGGACCCACTTTGCTAAATACCTTAATATCAATGTTTTAAAACTGCTAGTCTTGAATTGAAATAAAAGTTAAAGGAAGATGAATTATTAGAGGGAGACAATAAAATATTATCTTTTTCCTTGTCCATTTCATTGATGTGAAATGAAGGTTTTCATAGTTTGACAAAAATCACAACTTAACCCAGGGTAAATGCAATCACTTTTGTGAAACCTTTAGGAAATTTTCAATCTCTTCTGAAGCAACTCCAAAAAGCCATTAAATTACAATGCATTTTATAGTACCAGTGACGATGCAGACTGTATTTGTACATAAATTAAAATACAGACAGATTCTGTTTTATTGCCTTCTACAGAATTTACTAAGAGCATCTTTCCAAAACTTGCAGAATAAAAATTAAAAATTCTTAGCAAAACTGGCAGTTTTCCAACAGATGAAGGCTGGAATTGTGAAAGAAGGAAGGTTCTTTAATAAAAAGGAGTCATAGTCGAGTAACAGAAGAGGTGTAAAAATAAATGTTTGTCATGAGCTCAAGAAGGATTAGAACAGTAAGTTAGTTGGAATTCTTTCATCTCTGCCCTTTCACCCAGAGAAGTCTAAATTAGAGCATCACAGGGTTTAGGTGTGATAGCTTAAGTGATAATTTTAGACCAAAGTGGTTGGCAAGGAATTTCGTGATCAATGTCTTGTAGTAGTTGGGGGATTCGAGACTGAAACGAAGTAACACACTGCAGAGCACAAATCAATATTCAGACCTGCAAGTAACAAAGATCACATGGCACTTTATCAGGAACAAAAAGCCCCACAGAGCACATGGCAGAATGGGATCAGAACAAAGCTGGAAGCCGAACCTTCAACATGTTTTGTGATTACAAACAAGAGACAGTTTATCAAATGAATTTTGAACACATTTCTCAATTTGTTTTTAGTGCCCCACTCTCTCTGCTGTCTCCTCACTCATCCACACACACTTGAGTAGTGATTTGTGCCACATACTTTCCTGTAGTACCACTGCCTCTTCCACATCTACCCAGTAGTAGGTTCAGCAACACCAGCAGAGAGTCCAAGCTGTTAAGCCCTCTTGTGGATTGTTATGATGGGAGCAAGGAGAGTAAGGCAAATGGAAAAATTAGTAACTTTCCATATGTGAATAAAATATGTGGCTTTTACAGCACTGGCTTTTCTTCCATGTTCTGGAAAGCGACTTGTAGGCTTTTCTGATTTCTCTATAGGCTTTTCACTTACACAGCATACAATTCCTACTTACATATTTGCTTTCTAATTCTAAATAATTCAATGCAATTTTTATTCTCTTTCTGTTTTTATAACTCTCCTTTGCCACTCCCATAACATTATGGTCTCCCTCATCATATGCCATCTCTTTTTTCCCCCCAACTCTTTGCATTTGAAGTTGCATTCCTTTCTTCAGAGTGTCAGAAAGAGGAGAAGAAAAACATGAGGACTGTCTGCCAACTTATGTAGCTCAGGACTAGTGGAAGAAAAAGACTTCCTTAACTTCTGCTACTGCATTTTGTGGCACACTCAGTAGTGGCAGAGACTCTTGATTACATTATAGCTTAAAATCTGGTGAAAATTTAATGCATCTGAAATTCCTTATTTTCTACTTATGAAAAGTGTAAGATGTATGGAGCCATGGGAATTCTCTGCCTCCTTCCAAACAACTGAAATTTCAAGTCCCTCAGCCAAATAATGTAGCTGCCATATTATGATCAAAATTTAGTATTAATTAAACAGTGAAACTGTACAACATGACTAAGAGGAATGTTGTAGTTGTTGATGAAATTTGGAAAAACCTCAACTTCAGAATTTACATTATATTCTGACTAAATTAGCAAAGAATGTAAAATACAATAAAACACCCACCATGACCCAGAAACTCAGAGGAAATTTTTCCATTCCTTAAAGTGGGAGGTTTGGGTACCCGGGCTGAGGCCTGAGAAATTGTAAAGAATGATCAGTTTTGATGTGATCCCTGTGATGTGATGCAAGAAGGAAATTTCAGTAGAAAATTCCAGCAGAAAAATAAAATTTCAGGTTCTCTGGACATTCAAAGATGCAGTCTGCAGGGCAATTTTTTCTTTTAAGACTGCAGTCCATATTGAATATGCAGATATTTTTGAGTATTTTGGTTCAAAATTCAGTATCTTATTTGTTAGAAATAAGTACGAAGTTGTAGCAATCTTAACAGCTGCACAAGATCAAAGATACTTAAGAAAAGGCTGCTCTGAAGGTGACTGAATAGCAGCAAAAGCCGTCCTGGAGTCCTGGATCATGACACTGCCTTTCCTCTGCTTTTCAGCCTCACATAAGAGAGGACATGTGGGGAAGAAACAGAAAAAAAGTTGGTTTGTAGTGTGATGGTAGAGGGAAAATGCAGTTCTGCATTTCACTTTGTCATCTTTGTGTCCCTGTGACAGATACCTGGAACTTAGCATCACCTGGTCAGATACCTGGACCTGAACTGAGTTCTAGGTACAGGGAAATTCTGAGTGCCAGTGCATGGAGTGGGGTTTGCAGGTTGGCTGCACTTCCCAGGAAGTCTGTACCTGCAAAAAGGAACCCATAGTATAATGAAAGAGGCAGTCATGTTGATGCACTAAAACAGAGGACATGCTAAATATCTAGAAGTGTATATAAACAGATATTCATCTGTATCACTTTTGGGAAGGATGATAATTTTTTTTGTGAAAAGTTGTTCTATTTGATAAAAATCAAAACCATAGCACAAAAGCTTAACAAGATAAATGAAACAAGGGAAATAAAATATTTTCAAATTAAACAGAGTGGCAAGAATGCAAATCTAGGTGATGAAAAAATATTTTCATGTCTAAAGCAAAATGAACCATTTGGAGGATGCACATTTCCTGCTCCCTATGATTCTATGGTATACAGACCATATCTTTGCTTAATACAAGCTGAAATAAACAGTATCAAAGTTGTAACAGATGATGATTTCATTCTATGTGCACTCTCTATTTTTATATCTGGTGTGTGTTCAGCTCTATAGGATCCCTACCACAGGCACATTCTACTGCAGAGCTAGCAACTTTCAAATACCTTATCTGCACAAAGGAATCAGGCGAGGGGGAGGCTGACTCACATTCTTGCTGATAGACATTGCAGCATTACAATGTAAGGAAATAAAGCAATGCAGGTTTAACTGAAATAGTTTGAGAGGCACTACTCCAAGTTTTCTATTACTCTGAACAGCACCTATAACATGGCAGTGACAGTTTACTCTTCTTGTACACTAAATGAACAAGATTCCACAGGTAATTATTTCTTTTCTAAACACATTTCTTTTTATTTCACATTTAGAATTATATGCATTAATTAACTTGCTAGACATAAACTGAATATCATCCTTTAAAATTGTTTTCGATTGCACTGGAGGTGGCTTTTTAGGCAACAAAAAAAATGAATAGATTGTAGATACATATGAATTAACACTCATTTTGCAGTCTATGAACAGGTCACAGCTTAATGCATGGGAATGATATTTTCAGATAAAGTTAAAATTGCCCCATGGAGACCACTCACAGTATATTTCAGGTTTAGGTTATGCAGAATATTTTGTTTGATTTTATGAAACAAGTTATAGCAATCAGTTTTTCATCTTTAGATATTTTTCTCTATTCAGAGGATTGGCTTGTGCAGAATGAACCATATTGGTGACAGACCCATTTTCTACAGTATTTGAAATTCTGTTCACAGCAAGTATTTGATTGGCAGTAACAGCTGCATATTTGAATAAATAGAGCCATCTTAGGACTTCAGAAAATTTGAACATACATCTACAAAGCAAATATTCTATCCTGCTTATATCTTCATAGTTTCCAAATGTACTACATCACAACATTGAAGTACCTGGTTAAAGATAACCTGTCATGCAGTAACAGTACTATTAATTTAATTTAAATTTCTTAAACCACAAAAGCAGTGAAGACAGGCCACCAGCAAGAAATGTGTTTTAGGAAAGTCTTGTTAAGAGTTGATATTACCAAGCTTACAAAACAAGAGTTACTAAATCAGCACTTGTCTATACCATAACTTTGTTACCTCCCTCTGAACTACAGCACCAAGGAAGGTTCAAGGCTGACGTATTTCAGCTGAACCAGAGAGATGAAGTTAGAAGAGAATGGCCTGTTCAGTGAGACATTAAACCAAACCTTTTTGCTGTTCAAGTTAAAATAGAAATTAAAAGCCTTTTCAGAAAGACCCAAGTATAACCTCCATATTTTTTCCTGAATTCTCCACTAGAGCACAGTCCTCCAAGCTGGAAGCATAGGACAGAGGACAGACAAACTCAACCAATTTGTCCAACATAATCAGCAAGAAAGACTTGTTTTGTACTGGAGGAAAAAATATGGGAGCTAAACAAAAATTTTATGATTTTTAAATTTCCCAAAATTTGGGATCTTATCCATACTCTCTTACTTTTATGTCTTTTGTCGTACTTATTTTCATGTCTTTTATAACTGAGCATCAGCACAACTAGCTTTCTGACATAGCTGTGGTGGAACCTTTTCTTCTATATTTAAGACCTGGCATTGTAAATATTTTATTCTTAAAAGTTCTTCTCTTCTAAAAATTTTATTTTAAAATCTTCTCACCAAAAATATTTTACTGATTTCACTGACCACCTGGAGTTTATTTTCAACTTTCATGTATCTGCCTATATTTTTTTCAGGACATGCTCTGAGATCTGATGAATTTTGAAAATATTTTACTACCCAGTAGCATCTCTAGTACAGAGCCAATCTTCTAATGGAACATTTATGAAATTTAATTTTTTTTGGTATATGTTATCTCCAGCTAATTTCTAGTTAAAAGGCAAAAACCTCTAATTTCTTAATTTCAACCTAGACTACACAATTTTTCATCTCAGTTTGTGCTAAATAAGGACATAAGTTTATTTAGAAAAGGTGCCCATTTTGAAGAAAGAGGCACATGGTCCTATATGCTGTTTTCATATTCACTCTTTACAGGAAGTGCTGCTCTGTCTAGGCAAGGACGGTAGCATTACCCCTTCTTGTTTGCATAGTCCTCCACCAGCAGCAACCTGTGTTAATTTTTGCACAGGTATATACAGAGATTTTGGCACATGTTTAATATAAGCAGGCCTGGTCTTGCATTCTCAGCACAGGCAAGTCTCCAACAAATCAGTGAACCGGCAATTTGCTCAGCTCAAAAAAATGGGCGGTTTCATGACATTCTTACTTTAACACACAGAGAAAGAAGAACAGAAAATCCTCACTTAAAGTTCAGTTCTTACAACCCAGCTGAATAGACAGCTTGATGTGTTGTACAGTTCTATCAGGAACTCTCTCAACAATTTTAAGAAATGCCACCACAGGTCCAAAGTCACAAGGCTACAAAAACCTCTTTTCCACTTTACAAACAGAACTGTACAAGGGTACTGAAAGCACTGTTCCCCAGACCTTACAAATTTCCATCAAACACAGCTGCAGGATGAAGACAGCAGATCAGCAACCACCACACCCAAAAAAGTCTCTTCAGTCTACTCATACCAAAGTGAGCATGCTGACATTTTCATATGGTTGACTAATTTTTCTTTATGGCTACCATAAATTCGACTTGTTATAATTACTGTCAATAAAATTAATGAAATTACAGGCTGCTCAACAAAAGGAATATCAATCTGTAGCATTTTATTAGGTCAGTAAGACCTTCATTTATCACTGGTACATTTTGTGTAAGGCAGGTATTTGGCTCTTGATTTGTAGCTGTTGTAATTTCTTAAAGTTACATACCAGGATCTTAGAAACATGTCACATATTGATTCTGCTTCCTTGATCAAGAAAAAGGTTTTCAAAATAAACAGGACTTCTAAAACACTTTCTAAAGACTTAGTCCTGAGCCAAATGCAAAATGTATAACAGTTTAAAAACCAAAATGCAGCAAATTTTCGGTAACTGCCAATTTGGAAAAGTATCTTAAATACAATCCCCCCTAAAAAGGGTTGTAAATTCTCCATTTTGGTGCAGCAGGCATGAAAAAGTCCATACCGCTCTAGTTTCCTGTTTACAATAAACAATAAGGAGAATGCCACACTTTTTTCCATTTGTGATGTAACATTTTCTTTTTCGTAACTAAACTGAAGTCACACAAAAACATCACCAGTATTAAAAAAAACCATAAACAACACATTCAAAACACAGAACAACACAACTGTGTTTTATCTTCTTGTATTGAATATGAACATGAATAAAAATGTTCTCAGTGATTTCATGTTCAACTAATCACTAAATTGCTTTACAGATACTTTGACTGGATGATACTCTGGTGTCAGAGTTTAGTTCTTGAGTCCCAGACAACAAATACAATAGGAAACATACTGGAATTTCACTTTTGAAGTGTTAGGTCATCTTACTTTCAAAACTATCTGAGTTATTTCACAACCTGACTTCCATTTTCAGCCATGTCCCGGGCAGGGAAAAATTCAAACTCCACTGAAAGTCATTGTGACTTAGAGCTCATACTACATGAAGCTACAAGCATTACTCTTAAAAAACAAAACAAAACCAAATAAACCCCAACAAAATAAGGCAAACAAAGAGCTAGACAGGTTTGACTTTTTAGTCAGACTTACCAAAAATTATTCATTTATTTTTTAGGGTCTTCTCACCTTGCTTTCGTTAAAAAACAGTTTTGGCAAGTTATGTCTAATGACCACAAGTTTCTGTCAGCATTCGGGTCTCTCAATGAGACAATCACTTGCTGTTCATTGAAATAATAAAGTTGTAATCCTACTTGATGTTTTTTTTAAATGCTACATCTTCTAGCCATCAGAGGAGTCAAAGTGTTTAAAAGCATTTTTCATAACACTATACCAAGCTGAAGCCTAATATTACGTACCATCAAAAATCTATGCTAAAAATCTAGATACACAAATTATTAAGTAATTTAGGCACTGAAAAAGTGAGACGTGTTCCTCTTTGGATGGGTTTGAAGAGAAGAGATTGGGCTAGAACTCTGTCGTCCATTTGGAAGATATCTCGTATGTGCAGGTACAAAAATTCCACAACATATACTGGTCACCTCAGACTGGCAGTAAAAATCTAGCCTTTATGGCTAGAAAATATGAGCCCTACCATTTACTCATTTTTGTGACATTAACCCACTCCAAGAAATGAATTATATCCACTTTCTCTTGCACATATTTAGCTAAGGACGAGTCTGATCTTTTCCAGGGTTAGAAAATAAGTCTCTTTCCTCACCTAGTAGCACTGGACACTGTCTTCAAGTACTAATTCAATTATTAACAATCCTTTTTCAGATCAGTGACAAACACGATGATATTAAGAAAGCAAAGTAGATAAGGTAGAGGCTTAAACTCAGTGTGAATTTGTGGGGTTGACATTGTGAGCATGTCTATTAGTAATCAGCTGGAATAAGGTGCTTGTTTCTATAGTGTTCTCATCTTTCCCAGGTTAACTTACAGAAGTCAGGCAAATGAAAACATCAAAGAATGTCCTAACTTAACTGTATGCAAAATTACCTGCTTTAGGACAGTTACCCTATCCAGTGCAAATGACGCAACTTTGCAATACATCAAGGTGCTTTGAGTGCCATTAGATTTGTTTCCTTTTAAGAAATATCCCCATATTGGCCAATTTCTTTCTTTTTCAGTGCTGTTTTCTTTAATTTGAATTGATACCATAGGAATTAACTTCAAGCAAAGTTATGAGAACAGTATAAGAGAAAGCAAACCTGTACTGCAAAAAAAAAAATCTCTCCAAGCTCTACTGAACTGATTCAGGACCACCAGTGTCCTGCCTAACCACAACAGTAGCCATGGCCACAGCTGTCACAGTAATCAGTGTTTCATAAAAGAGATATTTCAAAGCTGACTTAGACATACAGTGACTACACTTTTTCAAGCAGTAAAAATAAAAAGACTTATGTATTAGAGTAAAATATATGACTTTGTACCTTGAAAAACACTTATCTGAACAAGTAATCACAGATGCTCCTCATGTGAGGACAGGAGGACCCATGAAAAGGAAAGATAAGTCATCACTTCTCTCATGATTATTTACTTCTCGAACACAGAAAAGCAAGACCCTCCTTTACTTCTGGTTTTGGAATGCCCACAGTACAATTTCTCTGAGAAAATATTAGACTTAGTTTTTTGGGTGGTTTTTTTTTTTTTTTGGAATGTGTTCCTCAATACTTATTCCAGAAGAAACACAATTTAAAGTACTAAAAAAACATCTTGGGAGAGTTTATCAAGCAAGGTCACATTAAAGAGTGCTAAGTTATGTCCTCAGATAATTGTTTAATTTAGAACAATAAGGCTGTGTTTGGAAATTATACCTGTCACTTTAAATTACGCCTCCTCCTGATTAACACTGATTCATGGCACAAGACCTGGTTTCAATGTAATGTCAAAATGAAAACAGAGCTTTTTAAATGACAGGTCAACTGAACCTGAGTGATTTTAGTGAAATATGGTTATTTGTAATTATCATCAAAATTTCTTGGGTTTAGATATCTATTCTTAAAGAGAAAACAAAGCTCTTATAAGGTGTTTTCTTCGTCACTGATGAAGGAAGAATATTCAATGTGAAAATCACTTTCCAGTACAGTAGAAAAAAATCTGAAAAACAGTGAAATAATGTGGGATTTCATTATATAATTATTTTTAGTCGTAAGGAAGCAGCACTTAGTAGACCTGATGAGATACTGCGAGAGAACTAACACAGATACAAACCAAAGAATTTTTATTCCAAAAAGTTTGCACTTTAGTAGATCATAATTGCTTTATGGAAAGACAATTTTAATTTGTCTTTGGTTTTCACCCAGGACTTTTGTGTGAACCCCATAACGCAGCTGTTTTTCTCATCACTTCTAAAGATTTGAAGATTCACAAATATTTTGACTTTTACTGCCAAATACAGCTTTGCAGTTGTCCTGCAAATAGTATTGAAGAATATTGAGGACAGATGAAGTGTATCTTGAACATTAAATCTCTCTCTTTTCACCATTTACAGGAAAAACAGTTGTTACCAAAGTTCAGATTTCTCTGTGCTATGAAGAACATTTATGACCTAACACAGATGTGGGTGGTATGGCATTTTCTAAGAGCCCTTTTTGTGTAGAATTGTGCTCTGGGTTGCTGAAGTTGGTTCAGTAAAGGATCAGGCTGAGGAGGGCATGAGGTCTGAGCTGAGCAGAGGAAGACTCCTAACCTTCATTTTCACCTTAATTATACTACAAATGTTAGGTCTAGAGAAGAGGACAAATTATTCACAATTGTTATGCCTGAAATAGCTGTCTCTCACTTATTTTTTTACTTTAGCTGTGCCATTTCAGAGGATAGGTCTGCATTACCACAGCATTTCATTAACAGACTCAAAATGTTAAGCAGCCTCAAGTAGGGAGGAGACAGAGATCTTGTTCCTGCAGGCATAAAATGTCACCTTTCTATAAGTCACCTGATAAGCAATAGATGCTTCAACCAAAACAAAATACTTCCAAGCTATTATTAGCTTCTAGTAGTTAGTAAGATGTTATTCATTTTCAATATGCTACATACTACAGAATTTGGATCAAATGGACTTTATAAACAGGAATTTCAATTGAATAATAATTTTACTCTTGTAAGACATAATGCCAAATGAGGCTACATCAGTTTTATGTAGAAAATCCGTAACTGAAACCAGGAGGTTTATAGCACTGGTGTAAAAGCATAAACTCATGTTATCTTTTTTTACTGGCAGAAATCTGCTGTGGGAAAAAAAATATTTCTCAACCCAACTGTTTGAATCAGGGCAAGGGCAGACAAAATAGGCTGTGCTGAGATGTCACATCTACTGTACATCCTCTGGCAAGCAGGCCCCAATATTCTAGACAACACATAAACAAGTGTCTTTTCACAGAGGGACAGAATGGCTCCAGTTCCAAATCATAGCTTCCAATAACAAAGCAGGGAAGTGAAAACTCCAGTTTATTTACAAAACGTACATGCCACAAATGACAGAGATAAAAGCCTTTCCAAGAAGAAATTCAAGGAACATCTTAACTTGCAGCCTTACAGTGCTCCTTTTGAAATACATGACAAGTGGAGATATGCGTGTGTCACAAACCAGCTGTGACACTACGGCACAAGGTGATTTGGAACTCATAAAAAAAAATTACATAATAAGAAAAATTAAAGTATATCTATATCTGTCTTGAGAAAGTGAAAGTTGTTACAAGGGCTACAATTTCGACTTTTGAAAGAAAGCAATGCAAAGGTTTTTCTCAGGTTTATTTTATGGGTCAACTGCAAAGATAACATAAAAGTCAGGAGGAAGAAGGAGTTTGTAATAGAATGTGAATAGAATGTGACACAGGAGAGTGAAAGAAAAAAAATTAGATGGTCCTGCATATTCTCCACATTCTAAAAATTTTTGTGCAATTTTGCCATTCTGTTAATTTCTTTTTATCTCTTGTTAGCACATAAATTACACAGATTTAATTTTTCATGAGTATTTTTGTCTAGAAGTGCCCCACATTTAAATCAGAAAAATGTACCATGTGGTTTACAGGTGTTCAAACTTGATTACCCTTTTTAGCTTTATGATCCATGAGAAAATTTAGGTTAAGAAATTATTTATGTTATGAAACCTGTTCTTCAAGTTTTCGTGACAAGAAGGAGAACATGCATGAAGTTACCAAAAGCTGTGGTGTCTTTTAGAGAATTCACCTGCACCACAGAGAGTCTGATCTCACACCAATTAATACCTGCAGAGAGCTGTGACTTGAAGGAGCCTCTCAGTGGCCCTGCTGCTGGAGGGTGTTGAAGGTGGAAGGAGGGACAAGCCATGTCAGGGTGGTACTGCTGAGCATCGACATGCAAGTTAGATACACAAAAATTTGGCACCCAGTGCCCCTTTTTCTGTCATAAATATTTTAAAAACAGCAATAGAAATTCCTGAGATTTTTCCCGCAATTAAAAAAGAAAGGACATAAAGTTTATTTTATTTCACACTTGTCTTTCAGTTAACAAAGGCACAACTTAACATAAATCCTTTTGGATATTATGTGCAATGTATTACCTTATTTTTGGACAATTGCACAATGACTGCAGCTGTTTTATGGGAAACTATGTTTGAAAAAGCTAATTATATTTCAAGTATTCCAAGGGAAGTGGCCAGAAGAGAGGATAAATGGCAAGGATATTCATCAGGCACTGGCAGGAGCACAAGCATGTTGTGATTGAGATTCTAACACATTTCAGAAGCCTGCTGCCTGAGATAGTTTTGTGATTACGTACTCGCTCATCTATTTCCCTTTGGTGTTTATGTTGGAAAGATGGCACGTTATTTTGAAAGAAATGAAGAAAAAAAGGAGCTTGCAGAGGAAACTGTAGCAACTAGTCCTGATATGGAGTAGTTTAACACTGAAACACACAAGCAAAACACACAAGTCAGATGTTAAAAAAAAGAACGTACAATACTAGTGGTTTAATGCTTTCAGATTAGATGGTGTATTATTATTGTCCTGAAGTTAGCGTGAGTCTTCCCCTAGGCTCTAATAGACCCGGAATTACACCACATGTGTAGATCTTCCTAGTTGTTTTGAGAGGAGGAAATTTGCTTTGCTTTGTAAGGAGGACAGATTATTCCTTCCAGACCAGAGGCCAGGCCTGCTCACCACTGTAGACACAGATATGGGCATTACCTCTACTGGCATTTCCTTCCTCTTTCCAGTTGTGTTGTGGTTCCCTGTATTTCTTCTGATTTGGACAATTCATTTGGTCATCACTCAAACTGGAGCAGTAAAAAGAACATTGGAATTTTTGTGACAGCGCATGGCACTCAGGACAAGGCAGGGTCTGTTTCCAGTGAAATACACAACAGTGTATTTTTCTTCAGACAAGAATCTGTTGATACTTTTATCATCCCAAAGTCTTGAAAGAAGCATAATTTAAAAAAAAACCCAGCAAAACAAAAAACGTGCAAACAAAAACTTGGAAAAGATTTGGTGGCTGTGAGTTTTTTAAATAAACAAAATCTTACTAAAGCCTCTACCCATGTTTCATACATTAAGGAACTGAGAAAACAAATAAAATCACAATTCTTTTTTTCCTATGGTCATAGTAAAATTTAGCAAAAAGGAAGATAAAAAGATTTGTGTCTGCGGAAACTGCTATCATTTTAAAAGAAAAGCAAAGAACTCTGTCTTATATCCTCTTTCTGGATCAACTAAATTTCCATAGTATGACAGGATTTCCCCACTTTGGTCAACACCTGTTTTCCAACAGTGTAGCAGTAAAGTTGCTAATAAAGACATTGACTTCTAATGTACATGATTAAAAAAAAAGAAACAAAACACTGAGGTCTTCAATTAATGGATTAATGGAGATGAATTGGGGCAAATGATTGTTTCAATCCTTGTAGGCTGTGCACAGGGACTGTACCAGGGTAGATGAAGACATACTAACACAAGGAAGATTTACAGTGAACATAAAGTCTCTGAAAGCATCTGAAATATTGTTTGTATTGGTTCAGTTCACATTGGATACTACTTCCACTCCTGTCTAGGACAACAATCATGATACAACACTAACAACAGCTTGACCGCAAGCAACGATGTAACCCCAAATATTACAAGCCTGAGGCACCCACTACCTACTGTTAAGACCACAGCCTTAAAATAAATGCACTCTTTAGATAAAAGACACACTTAAGAAAAACATTTTTCTTTTGTACTAGCTTGTAATACCTAGGAAATATGACAACATATGTCCTTTTGGGTTATGTTCAAAATACTTGTCACCACCACATGTAAAAGAGTCCAAAAGAAGGTAGAGGACAAAGGTTATCCAATTCTCATAGGATCCAAAAGAGACCACAGGTTCACTTGGATTACAGCTGTAGTGATTTTCTCAGAAAATGCTGTGCTTCAGCTGAAAGTAAAAAAGGGAAATGACACAGATGCATGAACTCCTGAAGTAAAAGACAGGGAAACGTCCCTGTGCTGGAAGATACTCCAGTATAATAAATAGTTCCTGGAAGAAACCAAGGTCAGCATTCTGCAATCTAAATGCTTTTCAACTACTCACAACGCCATTGTATAAATTTAATTTTGAGAGGTCCAAAGGAGCTCTCATGGCCATTACTGCTACTTCACTGACTCAGAGTTAACAGCTTTCTTAAATTGGTACATGTGAGTCAAAAATCAGATTTGAAAGCAATTGTCCTTGCCCAAAGCTGAAAATAAGTTTGACTGTAAAACAAATGTAATTATGTCTCTGCAGGAAGGAACACATCCAGAACGATCATGAAGTTGGTTGTAATCAATGACCTTTTCCGAAATACCTTGAACTCTTTCTTTTGTTGATGGGACTTTCTAAAAGTATACTGGGAGCCATAGGTTTCTGGCTTGTGCCCATTTTAAACATTGCTTATCGCGCAGTGCTACAATTTGTTATCAGATGACCCTGTGCTCATATACAAACACAACCACTATCAGGCACAGACAGGCTATAATCTGGCAATAACTTTAAAAAACAGAAACAAACACAATGTGTAGAGAATATTAATAAACTCACGGAATTCTGGCACAGCATTATTAGACTACTACTAAGTATCTAGAGGGAAGTACAGTAAGACATGATAAAAATCCACATTAATTTCAGTCCTATTCCCTATGACATACACTGTCTTAAATAACTACTGTCACTTGAAGTGCTCTCTTTACAACAGTTCAAAATCCTTTAGCCTTATCTAGCTTTTGCAAATGTGAGGATTACCTTGCTTTATAGGTTTCTACTTTGTCCAGTGATCTAATACACAGACATTTGTACAAAACCAGTCTTTTAGTTATAACCATTATTCTAGCCATGGGAGAAAGTTCTTACAAGAAAGGCTCTTCCTTTAGCAGATACCATACTAACATATATTACAAAATAAGATTATCAAATTTCAGAATTCTTTAGTTCTTTAACAGGAGCCAGATTTTTTAAAAACACTCCCATATATAAAATAGTGTAATTTCAGCAACAGCCAGCGGCTACCATGGTTCATAATGTAATTTAAGTTGACATTCCCTTATAATATTTCCTCCTCAAAAATGACACTTCATTATACTAACCTTCAACAGAAAATCAGTGAATCACTGTCTGTTTACTCTAAAATGGAGATTATTTCCCTGTGTCATGAGAACTTAATGAAGATAAAATCCAGGAATGACTATGCAGCTATCAGATACTTTAGTGATGGCTACCATGTAATTAGCTGAATAAATAAGAACAGAGGATCTAATTGCATAGTTCTTTTGCCAGCATAACTTTTGCAGAGTATGGTGGCTTTCTGTTAATTAAACAAATTGCCTGGATCAAAAAGGCACATTTATACTATTAATTGAAAGCTGCACATGACTTTTTAAGGGCCATGACATGCAAAATACAAAGGCAATAAGGTTCAAATTTAAACTTAGGTAGAAATGGGCTTTTAATGTGTTTTTTTGGTGGAGAAGAATATATTTTCCCAGATGCAAGTTCATCTTCCTTGGCTAGTGCATAGATAGTCTTAAATTCCTCCTTTTATATCCCCTTCCATCAATTCACCTGGGACAAACCAGGAGGAAGACCAACCACACAGCCTGTCTTGTCATACTGTACCCAACCTTGGGATCCAGAAGTCAGAATACAACTGCAACCTAAAGTTCACAGCTGGAGTATAGAGCAGAGCACAGGAACAGATGTGCTCAATACCAAGCCTCAGCAGACAGTTCAAATATTTTCTCTTTATATTAATCTCTAGATTGTTTAAAAAGACTATCATATGTCTTTTTGGACCAAAACGTGCAATGCATTTATGTTATATTACCAAAACTAAAATTCAGAAACTTTCATCAACAAGTGTGTGTGGCATTAATAAAGATCACTTAGGAATTAAGTTTACCAAGTGTGGAAATAAATGGGGTCCCATTTAACTGGTGCTTGTTCTGGCTCACCTTATCCCTCAAGCTGATGCAAGAGTTCCTGGAAAACTTCAAGCTTTGACATTTTAGAGATAGGCTTATTTAAGAGAGCATGGAATATTTTAAGCCACTCAATATCATTTTTCTTAGATATGTGAGACACATTCCTTTTCTTAAAGATTTCAGTAACTAATTTGCAAATCATTCAGTCAAAAGTTTAATTTTAGAGAATCCAACCTCTGGACTGACCATTTCTCTGGGTAGTTTAATGCAGGTACTCTTCTGTCATCATTACCATGATGTCATTTATTACAATATTCCAACTGACTAATCAGGAAGGAGGTTGTGCCTAAACTGGATGAGGCTATGACTCTTAAGTATTGTTATCTTTTGCTGCTAAGGAAAGATTGGTCAGGGAACTCCCACTCAGGAATCCTTTCTTTTGTAAAGTGAAGGGAGGCTGAGGTGCCAGTTCAATTTGCTTTATCATATTCATTGGGGGATTGCACCCCAATGCTTAGGCTGTGAAATAAATCCACTAATTGTCACTTATTGCCACAAAATATTTGTGTTTCAAAAGCATTCACAAGTCTCATGGCACATTTACAAATGTGGGAAAATGCAGTTGTTCCCTAAAGATATTTATCAATGAATACTATCAAAAGGTGATAGTATTAGTATCCTTTCAAAAGGAAAAAGAAAGCAGAAAGTGATATAATACAGTTAATGTGTGTGTGTGTGTTACCAAGATCAAAAAATCATGTTTTAGGAGGATTTTCATGTAGAATAATTTACTGAAATCTCTTAATTCACTCATAACATTCAGCTGAAATATGTGTTATAAACAACTTGTATAAGAATGGCATGAGATACATATAATCTAAAAATAAATATTTTTTATCCAGCAAAATTATAGTCCAAGGAAATAAGTTACCAAATATCTGATAAGACTTATTTGCCAAATAATCAAATAATTTAGTGAAAAGTTAAAGAATTCAGCTAATTTTAAAATAAGTGTTTAATGATCCATGCTCCTATCCTTTAAGTGTTTTCTGATTCTATTTCTTGAATAATTTCAAGACATCAAAAATTAAATCTAATTAGAATTTGAATTCAAAATATATTGATATATTCTAATAGCCTCCCAAAAATTTAAATAAATTATCTTAGCTAATTTGATACAGAATTTTATTAAACAAACTTTTCTTTCATTTTTGCCTAACATGTTTATAGTTTGCCACATTTGACTTCAGTGGAGTCAATCCCCTTATTTGCTAATACAGATAAACATAGATATTCGTTCTTCGACATTGTAAATCCTAGATTAAATTAGCAAAATAATACTACAGATCTAAAATATATTGAATATTAATTCCCCATTTGGGATTTTATAAATGAGCCTACTTTATTTGAAATATAGCAAGACAACAGAAATCTGCAAATAACAGGTAGTGTTAAGTAAGAATAAAATGGTATTATCACCTCTTTATATGGTATTAAGGAAATAACTATTCAAATATTATGTCTGGTTCTGATGTTAACATTTCAGAAAAAACATTAAAGATTTGAGTATAATTTTTGAAAGTAAGGAAATAATCTGAAGTTGGAAAATAGACCTTGAAGAAAGAGGCTGAAAAAAGAATCTGCTGAACATTTCAAAGAGACTTTGAAGTATTTACACTACAAATATGTACAAAAGGAATACACTTTTGATTGTAGACAGTGCTTTAGTGTACCAGGAAAACCACAGATTGTTGAGATGACTAGAAACTGATGGAATTTGATATAACTGGAATGCTTCTCTAATTTACCCATAGGAGTATTTGACATGGTGTTACTCTGAGATTTTTGTGATGGTGATGAATTGAAAGTTGATTATGTTTAAGACTTGTGAATGCCAGAATTTGGATTAGTGATTATTAATAGTCTCCTCTGACCCTAAATTATGATCATAAAATGGTCTCTATACACATAAGAAGTTCCATAAAAAATATTTTTGTCCTTGAAAGTATGTGAACCATAGATTATTCCTACATTTAGGTGTTGCTAATTTGCTCCTCATGGCTTTGAGGCTAATTGGCCAGAGTATGAGAGGGACTGCATGCTTCTCTTTAGCAAATTCAGTGTTTTAATTTAAAGTAGTTATTCAAATGTGCACAGCTGGGTCTAGTCAACTAAAGTCAGTAGAATTATTCTTTTGATATCCCTACACTCATATGAAGTATTGCTTGTGGTATTTCATTTTTTTGTTCCTATCAGGGCAAAAACAACATTGTCAGCAGAATGTTCTATTTTTGCTCTGGGGGTGCAATTGCACTAGATTCTGATGCACCATTTCTTTTACATGCTGAACTTCTGCAATATTTTTCCTTTAAAGTGTTTAGATCAAGGGAATATATTCCACAACTGATCTAAGCTGACACATGGCTGTTAAAGCAATTGCAATGCTGATTTCATCATCCTGAGATTCTCAGATTGCAGAAAAGTGAACTTAAAAGAAACAGGAGACCTCTCCTTTACCCTTTTCCTTTTAGTGTTTTTTTTTTTTCTCCTTCTTTTCTCTATTTCAAATTACATATCTGAAAGGAAAAAAAGGTATCAGTAGAAAATTACTGAGTGATCTGCAGATGGCAGTTGTTTGTAAATGTAAAGGTAAGGGTATTTCCATTTACCGAATTGAAATGCATTCCAAGTGGCACAGCCAGTACAGTGTCAAGTTTTTCGCTGCGATAAGGCTCGAGGCAGGAAGCCATGAGAGGTCAGGAAGGAAGCACTATCAGGCCTGAGAGGGGACTGAACAGCAAAGGGAGCAGCAGAGCCTCTTGTATTTAGGCTGTGTAGCAACTGCGCTCTTTTCCAAAGATGAACAGCTACAAGTGTAAAATCCCATCTACTGCCCCTTTAAACTTATTGGGGAACAGATTCCTTGCTTGCTGTGTTTGTCTTTTGCTTCCAGCAGCTTTGTGAGGGGAAGAGGGACGCAGGGGAAGGCAACAGGGAAAGTACTATTTCACATAAACATTTCTTCTGGGATGCAGACTGGTTTGTTTATAGCAATTTAGTTTGACCCTGTGCACACCAAAGGAAATGACCTTAATGCTGGTTTTGCTCCATCATGCCAGAGCTGGATCCAAGGCATTTAGTTTGCACTGGTATGTTTCCAAACATCACCAACATCACCTGCTTCCCGATATAATGTCCAATGGGAAATAGGTCATGGAGAAACTTAAGGAGAAAGGGAAAGCTCTAACAAAATTTGGCTTGTAAAAGACCCACCTACACTGGGAAGTCCAGGGTTGTTGCTCTATATTACACTACCAAAGGTTTTCAAAGTAGGTTAGTGAGTCCAGCTGAACTGGGTTGACAAGTCATTTTCCCATCCCATGAAATGAAGGAACTTATATTTTCTTCCTGTTTCATGCTGTGATGAAATAAAGATATTTTACATTTGTCCTTTGAAAATGAGAGCCACTTGCCTGCTTGAGTGTTCATTCATTTCCTATTTCATCTACTGATGTTGAAGATCTTGCTCTGGTGTTCACTTATATTGGGGAGGGAAGGGTATTGGAGGAAACCTGGCAATCTGACTTCTGGTAGTTTAGAGATGTTGTCTCTAAAAAACAACTTATGTTGAAAGAGATGATCTTAGACTAGCTGATATCTGGTATGATAGCCATGAAGGAGAGGACAGATCCATATAAGAGCCAGGAATCATGATGATAAATGAGACTGCTTAATATTTGTCCTAGATCTTGTTTATTATTCTTATTTTCTTGTTCAGGGAATATCAAGTAGCCTAAAGAGTGTTCATGTCTTTCTTGGTTCCACTGTGAATTGTATAGGATTTTGACTGTTCCTCTGATTTTAAAAATCATCATTTTCAGAGAAAAAAGCAAGCAAACAGTAGAGTGGTCCATACAAATATTCGTCTCTAGCTGTCAAAGTCAGTTAAAATAAAAATATATGGCTACATCCCAGTGGTTCTATGACCCTCAGGCACAGAGAGACTTTAATTTTGTTGCTACTACTTTATCCTAATGTAGTTAAATGGAAGCCAAACAATTTACTATTGTACAAGGCCATTCAAAACATAAAGGGTGTAAGTCAGTGCCCACTGCATTTAATGAAAACGATATCAAAAACAACACCAGCTCCAAAAACCTGTCTAAAATTGCAATTACTCACAGTAGTAAACTTGCAGTTCTTTTAGTAAACTTGCACTTGAGTGCTTTGGGATCTGCGCCCAACTCTGTCCACAGGAACCCATTCCCAATTAACCGGTGGGATTGTTCAACTGCACTCTCTTGAATTATGGAAGAATAACCAAGAAGCTTGTCCGACCTAAGCTTGTCCAGCAAAAGACACCAGTTCAATAGGAATGCAAAGAAAAAGTCAGTACCCAAGAAAACTGACAATACACCTCAAAAAGTTATGGATCATTTCATAACTTTTAAGAGTCAAAGCTTTTTCCTGCAGGAGAAAGGTAAAAAAAAGTTCACTTTTCTGAAAATATATTACCTACCTGTGTTGCCAAGGTCAGTGAGACCTGTCCTACATTGAATAAGTACTACTGGGGCAGAAAAAGCAGACTGGGAGGTAGCTTTAAGTTATGAACTACTATTTGGTTGCTAAACTCCCTATGGAAGTGAAAATATACAGCTAAATTCTACAAGGTTTATAATCATATGATTCCATCACCTTAACCACTTTTGTATGGAACTAAGACAGAAGAATTTGGTTCATGGCATGACACTTGTCTAAAATTAATTCTTTTTTGCTGCCATTAACAGCAAACTTGTGCAAAGCTTTTGTGTGGCACTTCCATAATGGGAAAGTTAGTGGAGCCTGACAAAATCTGGCCCAATTTTAGATCAGGTTTTGACAAAAACTAGGATAGTTTCTGGCATGATCCAGAGATTTTTATTAAATTGGAACGGAGGCAGAATTGTGTTGGTCCACCTAGAGCTCAAAATGAATTTTTACACTTACTTGAACATCAAAGTACAGTTTAAGAGCTAGCCAAAATAAATGAACTGAAAATATATCCACAAATCCTGCAAGTCAGAGCTAACAAGACCTTTAAAAAGCTTTGCCAGCTATCATTTGCCATGCATACAACTCCCTATGTATGCAGCAGCTATATAAAGTTAACGCTAATACATCATGAAGAGAACAATGAAGAGAACAATATTTTGTATACAGTAAGTGGTATGTTCAAAGGCATCAAGTTTAGCCTAATTTTTCTTCCCCTAAATTAAATCTGACTGCTTTACTTGCCCTCTACAGGTACTTTTCTCCATGTACAGGCAGTAGAGTCCTAGCGTAGAGACAGCAACTTATGCTGTCCCAGCTCCATATATGTGTACTTTTCCAAATAGACAGTTCTTCTCAGTATTGTGGTTAACAAACACATCCCCTTTCCTCTCCAAATAGACAGCTAAAAGATATTTTTCATAAGATTACACCCAGCAACACTTACTCTGTACATTGACTGTAATAACTAATTAGAAATTATACAGTGAAATGAAATTCAGATAACCAAACTAAAGGACAAATTATCTCACCTTGTAAAAAAGTAACAGCATGATGAAGTTTGGAGGATATTTTAGAAATATCACAAAAAATAAATATATATAAATGGAAATAAGCTTCATTGTGTAACTTCTTTCGTCCAATAATCAAGCTGCATGGGTTCTCCCCTGATCTTCTTATTCTCATTTGTTGTCTTCCTAGAAGTCAAATATAAGTTGATTTTCTTGGTTTGAATAATAGCTATTGGATTTCTTCTGTAAAAAAGCATATTCAGTCCAGATACAGCTATTTACCTACTCCTTCTTGTGTGCTCTTACATGGTTTGAAAAATATGCCTTATTTAATTTATGGAACCAGAAGAAATCTCAACTAGAAATGCCATTTTTAAAAATCAGAGCAGCTGGATTAATTCTTCCCCTGTTAAAGACTGTCAGAGTCGTTCTCCTGGATAGGACGGCAACAATTTAAGATATGGCAACAGTTTGCCTCTCTTCTCTGTCTTCTAGAGATAACTATCCCTAGAGCATGTACTCTTTGGCAATTCCAGTTTAAATCCTCTCATTTGAAACAGCTGACAAGGTTGACAAACACCACTATGCTGCACTAGGAACTAGAAAAGCTGAGATGCAGGTACACATCCCTCCTGCTACCCTGCCACAGGTGCCACCTCTGTATTTGTACATCCACCAAAGCTAAGCCTGCCACAGCCCATAAATCTGAGCCATTCGAGAAAAAACAAAATACTGAATGATCCTTCACTCCCAGAGTGCTTCTCTGCTAGTTTACCACAAATATGAAACCCTTTTTCCTCCTGCTTGAAGGCTGGAGTTGGCTTAATGAGGGGTATAAAACTGTAAGGTGAAAGATTTAGTGGGCATGTTGTTTGCCATTAGAATTTGGTTTGGAATTCTAAGGAGCTTTCAAGAGACTACCAGATACTGATCTGAAGCCACAAAATTCCTCCAGGCATTTCTCCATCCAACTTTGTGTAACACCATCTTCTGTGACTGCTGGCTACTTCTAAGCCAGGGCTCCCTAATCTGTTCTTAAATGCTTTCATCACCAGATTGCTTTGTGCTTTTAAGTCAAGTGAAATTCAGTGCTTGAGAAAAGTGCAAGGATGTTGATATACTGGATACTAACTCTAACAAAATAAGTAATAGCATTCACAAACTTTCTATGAGGAAATGAAAATGAAGTTGTTAGGTATCATTTCAGTATCAGACATGCTACACACCCTCTCCACTCACTCAATAACCTAAAATTTCAATTATATCTTACTAGACATCTGGTGCAGATCACAGATAACCACAAACATTTGGAAAAACAGGTCACAATATTCTGCATGAGATTAATGTTCTAAGCAGATTTAATTTTAGGTATATGTTGAAAACACGCCCCCACACACAGGCCCACATTTGATGGTCCCATGTGCGTCAGCAGGTATGACGAATCACTGTTCATCACAAACAGGCCACCAATTGGGCAGACAGGTAATAGAAAAAGAGATTATTTTTTCTAGGGGTTTTTTGTGGTTTTTTGTTTGTTTGTTTGTTTGGGGTTTTTTACAAAGCCTGAAAAGCACTGAATGATATTGTGATAAGCAGAGGACAGTTGAATTTGAAAAATTTCTTTGGGTCATTTTGGTGAAGTCACAGATATCTACTTGTCATTCATATCCTAGTTTTATCCCTACAAAAGTAATTTGCCTTTTAAAGGCCAAAATAGAGATTTGGGAATGACAAGGTAGTACTGAGTGTAGAGGACTGATGAATAGAGCAGCTGCAAACTCTTGGCAGAAAAGCAGTTGTCAGTCACACCTTCCTGGGGTGTTTTAGCAAGTAGGGAAGTAAGCAAGCAACTCAGACAGGCAAGGAAGTATCATCTCTCATTCCAACCAGCAATAATAGATGTGTGGACCATATCTCATGATCCTGAGTACAGCAGTAATCTTCCTAATGTGTGACCATCTTGAGAGAAATCCTATTTCACAGAAGTCACCTTATTTTTGTTATTTTCTTAGTACATAATTGTGAGTGGAACTTAAATATTCTCTATTCATACTGAGATTTTCACATGGGAACCCAAGATACCATCACTTTTTTTGTTGTCATTTGGTACTGAGTTATTTACTGGGAACTTTAACAGGAAAGAACAGTAGCTGACATCTGGCAGAAATATAGACACTTATGTAGGTTATAAACAGAATGATCTATCACTTTTAGCAAATATATACCAGAACAAAAGACATTAAGTAGAAGCCTAAATGGCAAAACATTGATGGCAGGAAGAGATCAAAGAAATCCTGCTCTTTGCTATATGAATAGAATAGGAGAAACTACTATACAAGGAAGAGTCTTATATAAAATTAGCATTGATATGTTTATCCTTGTTTTGAATACAGCTTTGTTTGAACTGAGAAAAAAATCATAAAGCAACCAACAGTGCTCAAGCATGGGTATCCTTTATTGCTGTATTATGTTTTCAGGAAAGATTGATTTCCACCCTCTCCTTTTCTTACCCCCTGCCACTAATACATTTTTATTCATTTGAAGGCATTGAATAGAAATATTATATAGAGTATTGAGCTAAAATATATGAAGAAAACATTTCCTTCTTAAGAAGTACATTAAAAAAGCACATGTTAATAGAGCACTATATGTTCCAATTAAAAAAAAAAATTACAAGACTGCCTTATTTCTCTCTCTTAACAGTGCTCCCAGATAGAATTTCTTCACACACTTTTTTTCTGGACATTATCAGTGTAAACTCAGTTGTTACAACAATACAAAAGACTCAAACCAGAAGCTGCAATCAAGGTCACTAAATTGTATGATTTTCGTTAGACTAACTTTGTTACAGGAGCAGTTGTAACCAAATGGGTGCTCTAACTTGATACCTGGAGGCTGCGTTTTGAACACCAGCAACCAGTTCTGCTGCTCCCACAATATTAATGCATTGGCACTTCATAAAAGTTACTGTTGATGCAAGATATTATTGATGTTTGCCTGTGCCTTTGTGCCAGAGTGGTGCATTACAATCAGTGAAGCAGAATATTTGTGGATGCCTGAGATACTTCAGTAAAGGATTCAGACTAAACTGTTGGCAAATACAGCTTTAAACAAAATGGCTGATTTTGTTGTGATTTTGTGGTACACATATACATACATATCATTTAACACTGACAGGCTGGTAACCTGACACACAGTCTGGATGGGCAGTGTAGGACCATGAATTCTCCAGATGATTCACTGGTATGTCTCTGGCAATGTGTTAGTTGGATAAGCTTTGTTTCTTCATTTTCTGCATGAAGTTATTTCAACATAGGAATTATGAAACTGTTCTGAAGAGTGTAAAGAGAGTCCAGTCACACTGTTCTCTGTCAGGATTTTATTTCTGTACTCTGAAGAAATTAATTTTACAGTTTCTTAAAACTCACATATGTGGAGTTTTGCTATACAAATGAAGCGGTTTCACTAAAAATACAAAGAGGTAGGATGGGTGATACCATTTCCAAATACCACATGAACAGTTGCTGAGATGAGCCGGTTGTACTTCAGTGGTTCTAGTGTCTGGTATAAGGGGATTTCATTAAGGAAAGTGAAACATTTAGCTTCTCCATATCTTCCTAATATGCAAAGTATAAAAAAAGGAAGTTGGATAATGCATCATATTATGCATTTTAAAATTTTCAGTAGGGACAAACTGAAGGAAATCAACACTGTACCTGCACCAGCACTCATAAAAAGCAGGTATTATGGTCTGAGAAGAGACCTTAAGAAACCCTGAAAGGTTCACTTATAGAATATATACAAGTGAAAGCCCTTCCTACTTCCAGCATAAAGTTGCCCTCTGTTTGGAGGCAGCAGAATTCAGAAATCTTTCAAGCCCCAGGGATTTGGTGTGAATTTAATTATCACACTATCTGCTTTATTTAAATTATCTATAAAGAGAGACTAACACTATTTAGTAAGTTATGTTGTTTTTCGTGGCTCAGTAAAAATGATATGTGTCACTAACACATCAACAGTTGTTTAGAAATTTTCTGTCACTTCTGACAGAATATACAGTTTTGTGGATATTAAAGCATTTCACATCAATATCATATACTTGTATGTATACGCATATATACAGTGTTTTTAAAATTGAAGCATTTTGATCTCATGATTATGTCTTTTTGTCCAGGTTCATCAAGTAGTTTTATATTTTAACAGTAATACAATACAAATAAAAATAAGGACTTGAGTAACACTTGTTTTGTTTTTCCAAATGTAATAAGAAATTTCAAAATTTCCACTCTTGCACAAAATCAGAATTTTTGCTCCAGGATAGATATGTTTTTTGCTATTATATGTTTTATAACTAGATCTACAGCCCAGTTCAAATTTACAGGGACTATACATATTTTTACATATATATACAGGGACTATATTTATATATAGATATAACCTACTTCAGGTCTCGCATTGGGTTTTTGATGACAGCCTCTCTAGGTTCCTTATATAAAAGATTCCTTCTGAGAGTCACTCAGAGCAGGTGCTTGAAAGAAGGTTTTGTGAATATCTGCTAAAGAAACTGGTTCTGGCCTCCACCCCAAAGAAAGCCCTACACTATAATGGAAGGAAATTCTGGACAGTATATTCTGTATAAATAGTAAAATCTTAGCATATTATAAGGTCTTGGAAGGTTTCTTCTTTCTTCTCTCTAGCTATGTAAGTTTGTTAACTTTTTTTTTTTTTTCCCTGCAGAGGTCTTTCAGTCCTTGGCTGCCAGCCATGGTGAAACAGCTGAACATCTTGATTATCAACAGCTTCAGCTGTATTTCCATCCTAGAAATAATTTCTTTCCTGATTCAGGTGGCAATTCAGCCACAGAATAACAGGAAAATGAACTTATGTTTCCAAAAGAGTATAAAACTTCTGACAATCACGCTTCAGCAAGAGACCTGACCCGAAGTGTGAAGTTCTGCACTTCAGTTTTAAAACCAAAAGGCTCAGAAGGTGCCCAATCAAGCTCACTCTGTGTAAAATTATATCTTTAACCTCCTGAAGATTTCTTTCTGTGTTAACAATGATAGCAGTAGTGGTCAGTAGACTGGTTCCTTTCAGTAAAAATGAATGTGATTATCAGAATATATCAGGAGCTATTAATGAAATTTAAGCCTTCTGAGGAAAAATGTTCCATTGTCCAAGCTGAGAGCAACATATTAGTTTGAATGCAAGAGTGACTGGAGATTTTGTATTAGATTCACCTGTGAATGACAAGATCACCAGCTGTTTATGTCTTTTGAAATTTGGGATTAATAATATATGTCCTAGATCATCAGGTCTGTCCTACAAAAGTGTTATCCTTCAGCATCTCTGAACTCCAATCATTAGTGCACTTAGGGAAAGAGGATGAACAACTAAGGAAGAAGTGCCATCAAAAACTCTCTCCCATGAATTGAAAATGGAATATAATTTTTAGCAGTATATCCCTGAAGTTGGTTGTTTTTTCAAATCCTGAAGTTTGAAATTCTGCTTAAAATACCTATACAGACACTACTTCTGCTTAAAAAGATGTACTAATATTACCTCTGAAGAGAAGGTGTTAACATCTAAAAGATGATCTAATTGCCAAACTTTCACAGTTTTAATTTAAATATCATGGCCTTTATAAATTAAGCATAAAGGCTGGACCCTACAGTGTAGATGTATCATTTAATTAGTTAATCAGTGATTAATTAAGAAGAGAATCTAAATAAGAATTTGAAATCACCATGCTATTTTGAACAAGATTCATTGGCATCTATTCCATGCAGCTGTTTTCTCAAAAAGCATTGCTAGTAGATGCACTTACTTGTTATTTCTGTTAAAACAGAATGTTGGTATATTACTGCCCCTAAAGGATATCTGTTTAACAGCAAGGAGTTCATTTGTCTTTTTGCTATGAACAGCGATCATAAAGTTATATTACATACGCTCTAAACCCTAGACAGTTTTGTCAAGTAGTCCAACTTCTATTTGTCAAATAAGCAATTCCATCTAAAGAAAAATAATTTGTTTTTTTACTGGATGAATTTTCAACAGTTACCATAAAACTTCAAAGTTCAGGCTGCATTACGTAGTTCTGCTTGATCTAACTAGGAATTTAGTTTCACGAGCTCAAGAAGTGGCCCATGGAAGTCTCATGAGGTTTAACAAGGTCAAGTCCAAGGTGCTGTACCTGGGTAAGAGCAACACCAGTATCAACATGAGCTGGGGGTGAACAGATCCAGAGCAGCCCTGCTGAGAAGGACTTGGGGGTGCTGGTGGGTGAGAGGCAGGACATGACCCAGCAATGAGCACTCACAGCCCAGAAAGACAAACATGTCCTGGGCTGCATCCAAAGCAGCACAGCCAGCCAGGCCAGGGAGGGGATTCTGCCCCTCTACTCTGCTCTGGTGAGACCCCACCTGCAGTGCTGCATCCAGCTCTGGGGTCCCAGCACAGGAAGGACTTGGACCAGTTGGAGCAAGTCTAGAGGAGGGATATCACGTTGATCAGAGGGATGGAGCACCTGTCCCACGAGGAAATACTGAGAGAATTGGGATTGTTCACTTTGAAGAGGGAAAGGCTTCAGGGTGACCTAATTATCGCCTTTCAGTATCTCAAGGGATCTTACAGGAAAGATGGAGAGAGATTATTTACAAGAGCATGTAGTGACAAGACAAGGGGGAATGGCTTCAAACTGAAAGAGAGTAGGTTTAGATTAGATATTAGTAATAAATTTTTTACTGTGATGTTGGGGAGGCATTGGAACAGGTTGCACAGAGAAGTTGTGGATGCCCTAACCCTGAAAGTGTTTAAGGCCAGGTTGGATGGAGCTCTGAGCGATCTAGTCTAGTGGAAAGTGTCTCTGTCCATGGCAGAGGGGTTGGAAATAGATGATCTTTAAGGTCCCTTCCAACCCAGGCTATTCTGTTATTCTGTGATATTTTTTTTACTAGGAACAAAGAAACACAAGACCCCTACAGACCTCCAGGATCACTAAGGCTAGGTGCCTGCACTTAAAGGGCAGGAACCATCTCACCAAAATTCAGTCATCTAAGGGTAGTGATCTACTCCAAGGGTCCTTGATGCAGATGGAGTTTCCCCCAATTTAGACACCTACTTTAGTCTCAGCCTGAGACACAAATCACCTCTGGCCATAGAAAGACTATTAAGCTTCAGAAGTTCCTGATGAAGTAGATTTCCGTTTCACCTTGCAGCACAATCTTAGGGCCTTTCTTAGTGTCCAGCCCACAACACAGGCTGGGCTTTAGAGACATATTTTGGTTCATCGTACTGGAAAGAATGAGCTTAACTAACCAGAGCACGGTAATTAGAAAACAGACAGGGGAGACAGAAAAGAGCTGGAGAAAGGGAAACCATCTTACAACTCTGTAGGGAAAAATAGTGTCCCTGTATAAACTAGGCTAAAAAATAGATCAATCAATACAGCCAGAAAGCAAAAAAGATACCAGACATATATGGGATTTCTCTTGAAACTTTCATGTGCCTGAAAGGTTGACTTTTTCAACTTCTTTAGTTGTCCTAGTATAAAATATTCCCTCTATAAACTTTCCTGACATCCTTAATCTGACAATGTTGTAGAGAAGACAGTGAAAATATATGCTTGTTTATGGTTTTGGTTTTATTTTTTACTTTTATCTCTGCTATTTTATGTAATAGCTTTAAGTATAACCATTTTCAAGAAAAGATTTTGATCTTTTGAGGTCTCCAGAAATTTCATTTTATGTTTTATAAGCACAGTAATATTAATCTTAGCGTGCTCTTATTTAGACCTTTCTGGATTTTTCTGCTTATCTAAAACTGCCCCTTCTTTTATGGTTGGAATATACATAGTCCATTTTAGTCAAGCCATGGTGTCTTGTTGTCATGTGTGGAAATGTTCACACCAAGCACCCTGAAGTCCTTCAGCTGCTCTCCATAAATTCCCTTTGCAGAAGTAGAGTGGCTGCTCCAGAGGACAATTTAGAGCACTACTTTGCATTTCTAATTTACATAATTCTGTATCAGAACCTCTCTTCCTGAATAAAAGGAGAGTCTAAGTAGATTAAGTAGTAAGTAAGAAACCTTGATTGGATGCCTAAAACTGGAGAGTGTGAATGCTCTTCTTGCTATTAAACAGATAACATGAACAGTTTTAAATATAATTAGGAAAGACATTTCAGTATATAGTCTTTGTAGTGGCATTAGGGCAGTAAGGCTATGAGACAGACAAGCCTTACACAGGAATTTAATAACCTTATATTGTTAAACTGTAACTGGGGGAAAAGCAGACTAATTTTTGAGTCAACAAACTCTTTAAATGTGTTAAAACGGAAAAGTTTCTCTTCGTGGAAGCCATTTACATCAGTTCAAGGGGGAACCTGAGAAAGCCAGAGGAAGGGAAATTCATAAAGGGTTACTACCTACATAGAAACCGTATCTAGCTCAGGAAATCCCAGAGCTTCAAATGTTTGAAGGCTGGGAGAGCGTTCAGGAAAGCAAGATATACGTTTGCCCTGTTCTTATAGTTTCCCTTAGGCATTTGCTTTTGGTCACCGCCAGAAATTGGATGCTGTGTTAAGCAGACCTTGGTCTGACCTAGAACAGATGCTGTTATGGACATATTTATGTTTTTTAAGAAATGAACTGTAGACATGACTTACAGTTTTTTATTTCTTTCTTTTCAGAAGAGACACATATTTTACAGTTCAAAAACATTTTCCAGCTGACATTTCAGAGAACTTGTTTGTCTTTGCATACATATAACATTGATAATTCTTCATTCTTTGAAATAAGCTACTTTTTTGCTCAAGAAATACCTAGTCAATAGCAATAGATTTAGAAAGACATTATATTTTCTAGGGAGGCACTGAGACATTCTGTTTACTAACAAAGTACTTCAAAGCCTTTAGAATGCATCCTCACCCTGATTTAGCTTGCTGTTTTTCTAAAAAGTTTAGGAGATGAAAGCAAAGCTAATCCACAATCCACTCACCATCCTGGTTATACAGGCAGCACCAAGACAATGCCTTCTTGATTAGAAGTGAATCAGGTGCAGAGTGCAAGGAGAAGACATCAATAGAAAAGATGTAGATTTCTATTGTTTTAGTTAGGAATGGACATCCTCTCAAGCCTAATCTATTCAGTGCTATCAGGTGCTAAAATATTCTCTCGGAGAGTACAGCAGCAAACAAACAGGGTCTTCATTGTACTGCTCCGAAGTATCTCATGTTCACTTGTGATCACATGCTGTTACAAGAGGAATGTGAAACAATAACATGACAGCCCTGGTGAATACATTCACAAGATTTACCTGTCAAGAGGACATCGGACGTGCTGCACTGAAAGGCAGGGATGATAGCTCATTTCCTTGTTTTGTCTTGTTTGCAGAAAACACGACCATTGGAGGGGCCTGCAGTTGGAGAGAGAGAGAGAGTAGCCTCTGTTTATTAAGCTGTGACTTGATAATGTTAAGAGAATTTTAAGGCATGATCTGTTTGATCTGCAGTTTAGGCCAGCTGACAGCACAAACTGTTTAATGATTGCCCTATAACTCCATATAAGCACAGTACTACCTGACAAATATATTGAAGGTCTTCAATTACTGTAAACTGGAGAAACTAGGACAAAAGCTGTGCTCAGTGATATAAACCATGGGCCTGGCATGAAACCTTTATCACATTCTCCTTTTGAATTATCTATTTCCTTAACTAGAATTTCAAGGCAATTCTTAAAAAAATGTAAAACCATGCTTGAAACACAAAAAAAATAGATGTCTTTGCACTGACTCTTCTCTACCTGCAAAAATCAGTAGAGAACAACATGAAAATTTCCTCTTTAGGAACTGGTAGCTACTGTGAGCCCTAACTGAAATCAATTACTCAGACAGTCCATCAGCCTCTAGAGAGCACCTTTGCAAGACAAGGGACTGCATGCTTGGGATGCAGACAGACACTTAAGCAATGTTTTCATTGCCATAATAATTATTAATATCCACTAGCTACACTCTTACAAAATTCACCTTTAGACTAAACCTAGTAGCTTCTGCTGTAGTGCAAGTAGATTAGATAACAAACTGGATTGACCTACAAGGAGAGACTGGAGAAAAAGATTGTTTCTCCTTAGGCTGGAGAGGAAAAGGCTGAGGGGAATGTGACCAAAGGTCATCACAAAGACAGGGAATAAGGTGCATGTGACAAAGCTGAAATGGTCAACCACCAGTTCTACAGCTGCAGAATGAGAGGAAATTTATTGAAACTATTAGAAATGGGTTTAAAAGAGGTGAACATTTCTTTGCACAGCAGGCAATAAACTTTGAGAATTTGCTGCCATGAGAGGCAGTTGAGGCAGTAAATGGCAGCAGGTTCGAAAAGGGTTTAGTTTAATTCATAGGGAAGAGCTCCATAAAATATCTCCATCAGTTGTGAAGGAAATAGAGACATCGCCCTAGACATCCTTCATGCAATAACTTTGGCTATTGGGAGGTGTAATGGGAAAACACCACAGGATGTGATTGGGCTTGCAGGGCTTTCCCCAGACAGCATCTCCTCTTGTCCCATTGGAGCCAGACTGTGGACACAGACCATACTCAGACCCTGTAGGGCATTTCTCATGTTATGTCATGAGCACTGAATAGGAGCTTCTTCAATCAGTGAATCTTCCTTCCTCTCAATTTAAACCACAAGCCTGAGACTTATAGGAAAAGGTTAATGTCCACCAACCAGCTTTCCTTTCTATGCTACTCTGAAATGAGCATGCACTTGATCTTAAACACCATAAGGAACTGTGTTGCTTTCAGTCTTGAAGTTTAACACGTGTACCTGAAGTACCTGGCATTCAATTCTTCTGTGAAACAAAGAGAACCTAAGAATTCACATCTGAAAGATAACAGACAAAACCACAATGAATGAACAAACCAAAACATCATTAATTGCTTCCGATTACAAGTAGCCCATCGCTTCCTTTAATTGATGTCTCTCTCCTCTTCTTCCATCTTTGGCCTTCTCTTACTAGTGAAGTAAAAGCTTGCCCTCCTGTTTCTGTCCTTTCTCTCCTTTTCTTTCTGACCTTTTATTCATCCTTTCATACATCCATGAGTAGGGACTCATTCTAGCACAGTTACAGGACTAAGGAATGAGAGTCTTAACTAAAACATGTAGTGCTTTGGAGAACTTCCATGAGATCTCTGAATCTCCATCAATGAAGAAAGCACACAGAATTTCTTGCTCTTCTAAAGACTCTCATTGTGGTGTTTGCAAAGTGCTTTTGAAGACGTTGCAAGGAAATACTGTGTGAACTCCACATACTGTTACTAAAGTCCAGAACACCTAGAGGATAAAGATGGATAGCCAAGCTCAGCAGCAACAGGGTGTATATTTGTTTTCACATCTTGCTTGCTCTTTCTAGGTTTTAAGGTTATACTGATATTTAATTCAGACTATTAGGGGCTGAGTTGACTCTCAAACATTCCACACAGGCCATAGATCCACACAGAATCCTGCCTCTGAAAGGTAGTGAGAACCAAATACTTTAAATAATAATGAAAGAAGTCCCAACTGCTCACAGTGCATGTACAGGGAAGATTTTCCACCTAGATGTCTAAATTAGAGGTGGCATATGGCAAGGTTTGCATTCCTTGTAGAAAAATAGAATCACATGTTTTGTATAAATGTCTGATCCCTTTTTTGACATATAGGAACACAAAGATGAGAGAAAGTAATGATTTCTCACATTGTCTAGCTAAGATCTGATGACTGATAAGCAGAAAGGTGGAAGGAAAAGACATGCATGCCTGCTGTTAAAGAAAAGCCTATTTGCACATAATGCTCTGGAGAAATTATTGAATATTTCATCCACACAAAATACAAGCCCTGTCACTCTGCCAGGGTCAGTGAGACCTGGGCCAATCTATTGAGTCAGTTCTAGTTATGCAAGTTAAACGGTTTAGTGGTTGCTTTAATTAGGAACCACATTTTGTTTACAAATTCACATAAAATGGTAGCAAAGAATGTTCCATGCCCGTGCTTACCAGCCCCAGTACTTGTCGTAACCCTCATCCCCCAAAAAGAGTTTCTTTGCCTTCTTCCACCCATGCCTGGCTAGTTGCCAGAGACACATTCCAGAGTATAACAAACATAGGTATGGCAGCATAAAAGTGAGATGTAGCACAAAGCATCTCTTCTGTGAGAATCCTATGCAGGACAAGGACAAGGAAGGCTAAGACATTACTGGCACTGTAAGGAAAACAACAGGAATTTAAATTAAAGAACAATAAAAAAAATTATTCACATCTTCCTACATCTGTTAACAACATCACTGCAAATGTTTTCATTGTGACATCAATCTTTCCTTCACATAATGCTTTTTTCTCATTCTTATCTCGCAAACATATCCGCACCTTCTTCCATGCTGCTCTTTCTTGCAGATAGGAATGACCTATCATAATCTATTTGTCCAGTTTCACCTTTACCTGACACACACCTCCACCAAAGGAACCTTTTTACAATGTTGCTTCATTAACGTTCTCAAAACTTTAAACTCATTAAACATCTCAAACACTAAGGATTTGAACTGTTGCAATGAAAGTGACTGTGACCTCAGTGCCCTGCCAAGCTGAGACACTTAGCATTAATCCAGGTGACATGAAGAAGGGATCAGTTCTGATCAACTAATACCATGGTCAGTCATGTAATTTTGTAGTTTGCAAACTTGCCAAATGATTCAGGAGAATGACCCTCCAAGATGTACTGAAATCCAAAGGAAAATACAACAAAATTTGGGCTGCAGCAGGACCAGACATCCTGTTCAGAGAAGTTGTTCTTCTGTGCAGCTTCCTTTCCCCACTTCCTCTTGGCTTCTAGTCCTGTCCTCAGGTCATTAGACCACATCACTTCCCTGTTGTTAGCAGGTTATAAATACTGAGACAGATACGTATTGACATGATACTGATAGCAGTTTGATAGCTACAGATCTACATTATCAGCTGTAGCACTTGCCTGAATGTTAACAGAGATTTGCTGAGTCCTCCTTGCTACTAAATACCAGCTGCAAATTTGCATCTCCTTTCTTGAAGCCTTAAAATTCCTTCCCATGTTAATATTCACTCAACATTGTAATTTTTCCTACACAGCTGAAACAGAGCACATGAAGATCTGTCAACCCAGAAAAAGTACTTTTTTTTTTTTTAAGTACATTTTAAAAACTCAGTGGTTAAAAAAACCAAACAGTGCAGTACATTTTATCACTGGTTAATACAGCATTCTTAAACCAAAGCACTGCTGATCAATAGTGAGGTACCTAACTCTTAGCTTTATTGATTATGTCTGCACAGGCTTAATTCACAGGATAACTCTCCTGGCTCCCCAGATCTCTTCTTTGCTAAACTTAGACACAGCTTGCACAGAGTGGAGAGTGTCTCCCTATCACATTCTTGATCTTTAAGCCAATCAATGCATTCTAAATCTGTGTTGGCAAGTGCTAGAAAATTTGGTGCTGGTTTAGCCAGAGAGAAAAAGGTTTCTCAGCTTGAACTCAGTTTTCAGCACAGACCACAAAGAAACATGCTCTTGTTTCTGTCACATAAAAGAGGACCAATGAACTGATGCTGTCTGATGTTCTCAGACATCCTTGTAAAATCACCTGAATTACTTAAATTTTTTCCTAAAAACAGAAGCGATTGTTTTTAAAATTGAAAACCATAACAACATCAACAAAATTCCCATCAATAAACCAGTAATTTCAGGAAAATCTCTGTGTATGATAAAGGAAAAAAATGCCAATACTGTAACAGAATTCAGAGGGAACTCTTTGAACATAGCCTCTGTATTTGCAGGAGGAATCCAATCAGCAAGATGTCACCCAGCTGACTGAAGAAGTGACGTTGCAATCTGTGCATTAAAATCAGGTTCTTGGCAAACCTTTCAAGTTCTTCTCTAAGTACATGCTCTATAACAGCCAGTAGGGATGTTGTCATTGATTTCAGGTATGGGAGAAGATTTCTGCTGTGCAGAAGTCTGTGGGAGTGAAGGATTTGAGTGAAGGAGAAGAGTGGGAATAGCCACAGCAGTACATCAGTGTATCTTTTCACAGCTGTGCCAACCAAGGCAAGGGCAGGAGAATGCATAAAAATTTCTCCCAGGTCTTAACCTGCATTCATAAAGGGCATTTGGGGTGAAGTTTCTTCTCTTGGTGTACTGTACAGCTGTCTGGAATAGGTTTGCTGAAAAATCACTTGAGAAAGGAAAGAGTAAGAATTTGCAGCCTTACAGACTGCACTCACTGCTTAGATGTGCTGACTCTGTTGGCTTTAATGCTCCTGTCACATTTTCGAGACCATGGGTAAGACATTAGTTTCTGCCACATGCTAGCTTACCCCAGCACCTACATTTTAACCTTTTGTAAGCAGAATTCAGCACCACGGTGTAACAACTTAAGAACCACAGCAAAGAATACAGCAGTTGACCAACACTGCAGCTACAGACACCTGGGTTCTGGCTTAACTTTAAGTGATTGTGACCATAAAAAACAAAGATATTGAAAATCTTGAAAATCTCACAGCCTGGCTGTGTGAAGAGACATTGATTATCTGAGGCAATAGCACAGGGTCAGTTTGCAGGCCTGTCCTGTACCAGACTCTCTTTTTACACATCTTGTGATTGCTTTGCAAACCTTGGTTCAGGATTTCTCCAGTGCTGTCTGGGAGAGAAGAGTCCTGTCTGGTGACTCTCAATGCATCACATTCTGTCCCTCCATATCTCTCCCCTAAGCAATAATAGGCATTCTTAGTTTCTGTAAGCAATATCTTATTTGAGATTGGCATGTTGAACTGTTGTATTGAACACTGTTCATGCCTTCCAGGCAATGACCTAAATGGTTTTTAAGATATCAGATATAAGATATAAATTACAGATGTCATTTCAGAAACTGCCCAAGTTTAAAAATAGATGTTGAAAACCATCTGCAGAATCATGAGCCTTGTGGCTACTCTCACAAACTCTACAGATTAAATTACTTATCTATTTCCTGGAGGTGGGGCAAGACATCTATTCCCAAAAGGCATTTCCCTCCCGAGGCTAAGTGATTTCTTTAGATGTTCCATTTAATGGGTGGAAGAAACTGGACAGAAAGCTGCACCGGCCAGGGACTGGCAGTCCTGTGAAGAATGGGGAGAGCTTATTGTGTGAAGTAATAGCTGTGGCTCCCCAAGGAGAGCGAAAGATGGAGGGGAAAAGAAGGGAGGGCAAGTGAAGCCCATGTCAGATTAAGATCTTTTTCCCTCTTTCTTCTTGTTGGCTGCAGCTGGGTCTCACCCACTCTCTGTCTTGAAACTGTCAGCAAGCCAATGCCTGGCACAACGGCCAAGTAATTACTGATGACATGTGAGCCGTATTTTCCAGATTGGCTTTCCTGCCTTTTTGCAAGAAAAATAAACCAAAAGCTGTACCCCAACAAACATGACAGGAAAAATAACAATACTTGTATGGGACTGATACTAGAAACGTGCTGCTCCTCCAGCTGCAGACTGGAGGAGAACTACTACCACCTTCACCCCTCATCGTCTCAGCAAGGAAGGGAAAGATTGAAGGCAGGATGGGAGAAGGGTTCTTTCCAAAGGTCAGCACATCTCTTGCTGACATTCAATGCCACACAAGAACAGGTAGAAGGCAGCAACACAGTAATCACTGGGTATGGCAGTAACTGAGACAGACATAGAACTGCTTGTATTTGATGTACTGAAAAATAAAAGAACAGTATCATTCAGTCCTCTCATCTCCTTTCAATCTGACTTATATGACTCATTCTGCCATCTTTTAAAGACAGTAAATTCATGTCTGACCTGTCATGCATGTCATTGGGTTCTCCCAAATGATGATTTCCACAAATTTTTCTCAACAATTAAGCTCTTCGTTTTAAGGTGGGAAAATCAAATTTAAAATTCCACTCTACATTAACTGGCTTCAGTGATTTGTACAGATCTAGCCTGAAAATGTTACCTCCTGGCCTATGTAATATGTTGTCTTATTTCATGTCTCAAAACCAGGACCAGAGATCCCACTATCTGAAGAGAAATCTATGCGCACAAACTAGATCTCATTTCTACCCAGAAGAGTGCCTCTTTTAATTTTTGCATAAAACCATTATTCCATGATTCTCAGTATGAGCCGCAGAGAATAGATTTCTAACCTTCATCTTCTGCAGCCAGTGAGGTGTTTGTAATCTCTCCCTTTGTGGACAACACAAACAGAAGCATACCGGATGGATGGATGGATGGATGGATGGATGGATGGATGTGGTTCATTGGTGGTCTCATGCCTCTTTTTACACTCTAAGGATATTTTTTCTCTTCCCTTCATACCTACAGATGTTAGATTTGGTGGAGCAACCCTGGAAAAGACTGTTTTGGTTATATAGTTAGGCCTTCTGGAATATGTTCATATTGGAATGTTATTTATGATTCATGATTAGAGGATAAAAATCCTGTCATTGTATAGGTCAGTGAATGAGCAAAGGAATTGGGATATGATTTGCCACAGGCAAATTAACTAATTAATGTGAGATAAAGAAGAAAAAATTTTAAAACTACAAAAACTCAGAATGGGAAAAAATAATTAATACTACAAACGTTAGCAGTTATTGCTACAGTTAGTGGTAATTCTGCAAAACTCTATTCAAAATCCCTGTTTTCATATGTTTCTCACTAGAAAGCATTTTCAGGGTAGTTTTTTCATTCTATTCACAAGTGAATTTCTTCACTGACATTTTTGCTAACCTATTATGAAATCATTTCAACTATGTTAGAGTCATGTAAAAATAAAAAAAAATCCCATTAAAAGGAAAAATTCTGTCTAGGTAGGCCTGTGAGTTAATTCAAAATACCCTGCATTTGAAAGCCTAAAATTTGGGGTGTAGTCCTCCAAATGAGACCAACCAGCCAAAGTACTTATGATAATCAGTGAGATATGTCTTCGCCAAAGACGCGTGGTAAAACTTTATAAAAATTGAGATTTCCTTGAAAAAATAGTGCAAAAGCTGGGCTTGCTCCTACAGAAGCAAGTTATCGAAATAGCATGCTTTAAGATGATTTAAACCAACCCATTGTCCTTAGCACCACAATAGAGCAGAACACACACAGCTACTGTTCCTCAGCTGAAGGATAATAACTTCCTGCTGAGGGCTGGTGACTCCTCTGAATGCATTAACTCATTCATTTTCAATCACATACCCACTTCTGTAAGCAACTCGGCAGAAGGTGCTGCCTATGAAGCAACTGGTACTTACCCAGCTCTGGTCCCCCAAAATCTTTGCCTAGTCATTCTCCTGGTTCAAGTCGTTGACTCAAGCTCCTTGTGGATGAGACTACTCTCCATCTAAAGGGACAATTGTCTCTTACCAAACAGCTAAGCTCCTTCGGAGGCAATTTCTGAACCACTACAGTTTGTTCACAAATATTTTAGTGACAAAATATTCAGTCTGTGATTAGTGACAGACATAATCTATACATGGTATTGTAGCAAGACAGGGTTAAAATGGCCAAAAAGGACAGCTCTGTGAGACAGGCACTGCACTGTCAAAATGAAAAGATAACCAGATGCTGTCCCCATGACCATACTGATCCTTCCTTACTTGTTTTGTCCTTTTTAAAATAAATTCCACATGTAACTTCACACAGAATTATGAAAACATGAGCTGAAATTTAAGAAAAGAAATTGCAGAAGCAAGCTGTTATGTAAGACATATCTGTGTTGCTCATGAACAAGTTTGGACCCTTTTCCTCTCACACTCATTTCTGAGTGGTTTGGCACACGTAAACCTGCCTATGAAAGAAAGAAATTCTTGTGATAAAGTTATTAAAAATTGAAATTACTCTTCAGAATATTTGCACAGATCCTAAATAGAGAGTGCATTTATAACATATTAACAGCAGAGCAGTCAAAACACTCCAAACATCCAGTGTAATACCTAGCGTGTCAACCAGGCTGGCAGGAACTATTCTCACTCTTAAGTACATCTGTTCTGGCAAGTGGATGGTATCTAGGCTGTGGGGGTTTCTTTTCACACTGCTCCCCTAACAATGTCTAGGAACCGGTCCACTGGTCCACATGATGCTAAAGAGGCAGAATTTGGCTTTTGGTACTTCAACTCTGCAAATAGCTGATTCTTTTCTAAATGGATGTAGGTTTTTTTGGCATGCTTCTTGTTTCTCACTGCCATTTCTTGCAAGAAGGAAAATGTGAATAAGGAGACATATACAGGAATTTGTCCTCAGTAAAATAAATCCCAATCTTTCTTCTCCAGCCACAGTGCACTTTTTACACAGTCTTATTGAGCATAGAGGTACTGGGATGAAAGAGCTGTATCTCCAATATAGTAGGCAGATGCAGATGATTTCTGTATGGTAACATGAAAGAATCAAAAAGGAATAAATAAATAATTAAATAAATAAATAACTATACTAAGACGTGTGTAGCAGGCTCTATATTCTCAAAATTATGTTTGCTTCACCACCTTTTATTTTACTTATGCCCAGAGATTCCCAAAGTCTTTACTCTGCAAGCATCACATCCTCTTGCATGAGCCTTATTCACCTGAGCTGCAGCAAACTCTAAGTCATAAGTTTATATGAAGTCTGGTTGGGTGTCTCTCTCTCACCCCACCCTTCCAATCCTTATTTTCCCCCATTTTATAGCACTGGCAAGTTGGATTTCAGGGTGTTAAGAAAGCACTGAGCAGAATTTTGGACTGTGTCCAGCTCTACACCCCACCCAGATGAATACCTGGAAGCACACTGTTAACATGGCTATCCTGCCAGACCAAAATCAAGTGTGGAACAAATGTTGAAAGGATGCCCTCTCAAACAGGTAACCACAGTACTGACACAGCAATACTTTGTTTACAGTTTTATACCCCTCTGGTAAATAATTTCATTTTACTCTACACATTCTTTTGTGGTAGGACCAGACGTTGCAAGCAAGTCTTCATGTTGTCTGTTTTTAATGTACTTTATCTCGCTGTTTTCTAAACCAATCTGATATTTTGGCAAAATATAGGAATGGATCAAGTTTAGCATGTAGGATTTTGCAGGACTATCTAGTATCAGCTATGCTGCCCAGTATCTGGCTAAAAAATATAAAGCATTTTCTTTGTGTGTCAGCACTAGAAATGGCTGGGGATTTTGTAGAGTATAAAATGCTTCATGTACATTGTGTATACTTCAAAAGCTTTCACCAAACCCAAGGCAGGCACCTAGCAGAACTCTCCAGCCACTTCTAGACACTAATTTAGAGCCAGGGATGTTAGGGCTCTCTTGGGTCCTTGGCTCTAGCTCCAATATGCTACAGCAGAGGACTCTACTTCTGAGGTATAAGGTTTGAGTACAGCACCTCCAACAGCACAACACCTCATTTGTGGCAGAGGAACCTCTTAAATCCCTGGCTCCAAAATCACTGTTCAAGGCTTTCTGGTCCTGTACCATGGAGTGAAGAGGCTGAGATTACAGGTTCCCCATCAACCACCACTGGTCTCATGGATCTGCAGTAAGGCCAATAGTTTCTGGGTGTTGCACCTTCCTTAAAGCCACCCTTTCGTCCTGGGATCTCATGTACCCTCAGGAAAACTGCCTGATGGTCAGTGCCACAGCTGAGTGGCAGGAGAGGGGTGGCAGGAATTAAGGAGAGTTTTCATGCCAAGCTGTCATCCCAGTCAACACACCGTGCTGTGAAGTTGTCTGAAACATGATTTGTATGGGAACCACGGCAAAGAAGACTCACAAACCAGCAGACAAAATCAGCCCAAGGTGAACATCAGTGCTAATTCAACAGCTCCCTTTCCAGGGAAATCTCTCCCTCACTTGGATCTCACTGCCCAATGGAGGAACTGCTGTAACTTCTGTGCTGTGGCACAGCAATGTCAGGGTTAATGCTGGACCCTGCTCCCAGAGCTGGGCAAAAGCCTTACCTTCCTCACTCCCCTTCACTCCACCCAAGAGAGGCCAGAGGGTGAGAAAGGCCATCCCTTACCTCATTGCCTTCCTCTGTTTTTTGAGCCAAAGCACAAAGCCCTTCTCCTTCAGGGTGGTTGGGTTGGCTGATTTGTCCTCTGTGACAGACAGGGTTATATCTCTGGGGGCAAGGTTCCTCCCAGGTCTTCCTCTGTGACAGCTGGCTCCACAGAGGCCCTGCATTAGCCCCAGTGTGTCTGGCGCTGAGTCTGACTGTATTGATTTAGTAGTGCATTGTCCTGTGGGAAAAGTGCTTAGTGGTAAATACCAGAACATGATCAATAGCACAATATTCAGAGTCTGTGTTAGAGCTTTGGTGCCAGGCCTTGGGCTCCAGAAACACCACAGGTAACATTGCTGTGAACTGGGCATTGGCTGCTGAAGTAAATGGATCAAAGTAAGAAGCATCATAAACAGGCCAAGGACACACACGTTGCCTGCTCCAGGTGCCTGCTGAAATGTCATAAGTCATCTGATTGCAACACATAAAGACTCTTTGAAAACCTGGGAGTTCAAAGGTAAGAATCTGATTTCAGGCACATGATTTTAGCACTTCTGAGGAGCCACTGATTTCAGTGCAATTGATCCTGATTTTTAGAACTGTGAGATCAGGCTCCAGCTTCTTAATTTTTAAAATGCCAACATTGTGCTGTCACCAACTCCAAGCCTGGAAACATTGGCAGTTCATGACAGATGTGTCACATCCTCCTTCCCCTTTCTGGACCCCACTCCCTGCCACCCAGTAACACTCCTACTACAGCAGAAGTAAGTCAGGAGCAGTGTGATATATTCTTGTAAAACAAAATAGATGAGGTTTGAAGAACATAAACAGCAATGTACTAACCCAGTTCATCATATGATCCCAGGCTCCAAACAAAAGGGCAAGGGTGGGGCCCACAGACCAGTCCAAGTGTCGGGTGGGTCCATGTTTTACGAAAGATAAGAACATATTCTATTAAAAAAAGTCTTTTGTACAGTTGCTCTTTGCGACCCTGAAGGGGGAAAAAATTATCTTTGTGCACAGGCTGCAGTGGTGTGAGGCGGTGCACGCACATGCACATGTCCTTGCAGTGGTGTTGCCAGGCGCTGGGGATGTGTACGTTATTCACAAGTCAGCACTGCCAAGGGAATGTCGATGGAAACTCCATCATGCAATGGTAGCATGGCAACAGATTTGCCCTATGGCATATTTTTATCCTGTTGTGGTTTTTAAAAACTTCTTTCTTTGGTTATTATTGTAAATGACAGTTCCAGGATGCTTCTTTTCCTATTACAAGGATTTACAAGGACTGGACATATATGTGAATGAGGACACCCACCATAATGATTCTACCATCAAGACAATGTGAAAGTGTTCTTGCTTTAGGACACTGCGGTTAAAGTGACCTACTCATGGTCCTGATCCACAGTGAGACTGTTTTATGTGGGCCTTGTGAGGGCCTCAAATGTGGGGTGTCCCATACCACTCCAAGCCAACCCCCAGCCTGCCAACCCCATTGAGCTGGGCTGCAATGCACCCAATGCCCAGTGCCCTAGTGAGACTGTATGGGAAACCCAGCAGGGATGCAGTGAGGAGCACAGATTAAAAACTGAGGTCAAGCAATCCAAGCAAATCTTCCCCTGGGGCAGGTACTCCCTGAATTGCCTAGGACACAATTTTTATCAGTTTCAGAGGCAGAGAACAGAGAATTGATTGAACCACAAGTATAAGCACAAGCATAAGCACAAGCACCTTGGAAGTCTTATATTTCTTTGCTGTTATGTTGTACTCACTGGAGCTGAAATATCTTGAAAGTAAATTGGAGTTGGTTTCAGTCCAAGGGAGCCAGATTTAAAATACTGATCTGCATCTGGGTCCAGATTCCTTAAAAGTTTTTGGCTGTTCAGATGTAAGACCCTGGGGTCAGCCCATCTTAGGAATCATCACAAAACAAGTAGTATTACTGAAAGAAAAAAAAATTAACACACTCCTCTGACATCAAAATAACAAGTAAGTTAATTTTTTTCCTGTTTCTCAATCAGAGAGATTGAAAATTTTATGTGGTTGACTTTCTGTAATCCACATGTGACTCTTAACAATTTGGTCAAGGATTTTATTCCAACCAGATGCTTATTCTTTTCAGGAGGGGTTAATTATGCCTAAACAAAATGTATGTTTCTTAGGAAGTAACTTTAAGTGTTTAGGAAGGCAGGTTTGCCTGTTTATGCTAAAGAAAATCAGTTCATCAAATTTAATGACAAGCAATATTGTCCCTAAGAGAAGCTTTGTAATTACCCATCTATCCCTTTCTATTCTTTGTAATTATTCACTTGCAATTATCTCCATCCTGCCTGATGTTTTTCTAAATCCTGAACTAATATAAAGTAAAACAACAGATAAATCATGATAGTTCTTTACATTTCTACAAGGGTTTCTGCAGTCAGAGAGAGGACGGTGTGGAAGGGGTTACATTTTGTGCTCAAGTTCCTCTTTTTGTCCCCAAGGAGAGGAAAGAAGCAGAATACCTCCAGAAGCTAATGAAACATGGAAACAATTTGTGTACAAGCAAAAAACCAAGGCTTGTCGTCTCTCACTGCCAATAATAATACTTTATTTCCTATTTGTACTGTATAATGTTCAGGATGAAAAACAAGTGATATTACTTGGTAATTCCCAAAGATGTCATTTTATAGGTAGTGTGCCCATCTCTCTTAGCTCACAGTGTGTAGAAATAACTCTGCTTCCACGCAAAAAAGAGCCAGGAGCTACCTATTTTGCTTTAATTCAAACATGTTGAAATCTCCTTGATGCAAACTTCAGGAATTTTGGCTTCTTTGAGGAATAAGACTTAGAAATTAAACTATTATAAACCAACTTAGAGCTTGCAATCTGCAAAGGAAATCCAGTTAAACCTCCTTTACTGTTAGTATTTAAAATCTTATTTTTGTCCAAACCTAGAGAAGGTGGGGCACAGCACAGGGTAGGTAGCGTGTGAGGCTGATTACAGATCAGCACTGATTGTCATTGACAGTTTCCTCCAGAAAGAATTGGTGTGAAAACCAGTCCAAGCTTAACCAGGATGCAGCCTCATTGCCTTCATGGAAATTGGCCTCTATTTTCACTAGACTGGATGTGTCCAGGGAAGCAGCCGAAATTGCCTTCTAGAACAATGCACAAGGATGCTGAATTTAGACCCCCTGCAAATGACCGCTGGGATAATTATAGCAGGTGTCAAAATCCCTAAGAATAACTGAGAAACACGACCTCCCAGCCCGCCTCTGGTGTCAGATCAACAGAGATAAAACAACAAACGAGGTCCCAGTGGGTCTCCCCAGGCACTGCAGGCAGGGAGCTGAGCTTGCCGGCAGAGCTCGGCTCCACTCTGGGAGTTTATTTGCTGCTCCCTTTGGAGGAAACCTCCCTGCCGGTGGCATGCATCCCCTCAGCAGGGGCAGCAGATTAAGAGTCTGCTCTACGGTCCAGGAACGCAAGCTAAGGCCAACAGCATTCCCATAATGTGCTTCCAGAGGCCTAAGCAGCTGACACTTGCTCCACTGTATGCAGTGACTGCATATTTAGCAACTGCCTTGGCCCATCTGCACTTAAAGTTTGCATGAAAACCACAATGGGCTTGTCTTTGATAAAATAAGGTATAAAAATCGTAGTACCATGTAACCATACATAGAGGCACTTTCAAGGGTCTGCTACTCTGGTATAGCCTGTTTCAAACTCACAGAAAACCGGAAAATGCTCATAATACCTCTTGGCTTGGCTGATCAGCACTGAGAACAACCTAGAATATGTTCTGGTCTAGTGCAAGGTGTCCCCAGCCCTGGCAGGTGAGTTGGAACTTTGAGGTTCCTTCCGCAAGCCATTCTATTATTCTACAATTGCTGGTGCTGTCTGCTGTGTGCCTCATCTGCAACAGGTTAAATTCTCAGATCACATATTGGTAGTGCCTGTATTTTGTCAGAGTGGTAATGATGGGGAATCAGTTAGTTGATACCAGAAATACTGTCCAGAACTGCCAGGTTTTTAAAAAGTAACCTCAGCCTCATGCCATACAATAACTGCAATCAGGCAAAAAAAGAAGATGGAGCCTCAGCCCCGTCATAGGCTTTTGCTTGCAGGTGCCTTACCATCAGACGTGCACTGGTGACAAGCTGCAGGTGGAAATACAGCTATGTTTTAAATAATTTCCTAACCCTCAGACAGTCCAGGATTAAATGATGCAGTAGTGACATTGTTTAGTCATATCTTTAGTCATATTCAAGAAGGGGGATCTCCGTCTGTACCTCCCTTCCCCAGTGACCATGGCAATGCTGCTTTAGAACTTCTAGTAAATACAGGCTTTGAATATGGAATTTGTGAAGCCAACTCAGTAACAAAGGATGCTGCAGACAAGAACTCCCTATTGCCAACTCCTTTTTGCTAAAAACAGGAGACCATTAAAAAAATGCTTAGAAAAACACATAAGGTACTCTGATGTTGGAAGTTTCTCCTTTATTTTAAGAATCACAAAACAGTTAGAGATAGAAGGGGCCTTTGAAGGCCAACTAGTCAAATCCCCCTGCTATGGGCAGGGACATCTTCAACTAGATCAGGACCCAAGTAGCCTTATCGTTCAAATTTAACAGCCACCAGCAGCAAATACATATTCTAAAGCAATATCAAGTGTACTCATAATATAAAAGCCCCCTAATACGTGTCTTCTCTTCATTAAACTCTGGTGCTGTTCTGGTCATATCCATAGAAGTTATCTGGTGTGAGAGAAAGCTCCAAGGGCAAACCCAGCCTTTGCAGACCCAAACAGTACTAGATACTATGGAAATGAATTGCTAACACTGTTGACCAGCTCCATTGTTTAAAGCAGCACCCTCCCAGACTTCAGCAATAATTCAACAGTGAAATAAACAGCTCTGATCAGATAGCCAGGGAAATTAGATAAAGAGTACAATAGCTGTGAAGATAGGAATATTTCATGAAGAGTCATATATCAGTTTATTTCTGATTTAAGTCCCTTTTGATTACTCTTTGTTTATACCTCACATCTGTACGACAAGTCAGAAAGAAAGGCAAAGATCTTTTCTCACAGAATCTGTTTTCCCCCAAGGTGACATGTGCATGTTACCTTCACGACTTTGTGCTTGGCCATCTCCTTGTGACTCTTTCATGTTACTTGCTTTGAAATAATGACTGCGTTTCAGGACACAGCAATTTCCTCAAAGCTAGTTTTTATACTTTAGTGTGCTCCCGGGATACCAAACCATTCAAAAGTGCTCTTTTCCTCTGCGTCTGTTCCCACAGAAGTCCAAGGCAACTCCTTTGAGTCTCAGGACAGTATCTTTGAAATTCCGCCCCTGCCATCGCTTTGAACATAAGCAGGTTAAACCCAAGCTTAGCACTTGTTTTATAACCTAACATACTAATTTCTTTCAAAGTAAGTCACTTAACTACAAAAAAAAAAAAAGCAAAAATATAAAAAATCCAAGATGCCTAAATATTATGGAATTAATGTGATCACTACACTCTTTTAACAATATACTTTCTAAAAATGTTACTGAGAGGGCCAAATGTGGTTGCTCTGGATGAAAGAAGTTACAGGCAGCAGGAGTAAGTCTACAGTGCTGAGAAAGAAGAAATCTCCATCCTTGTCAAATGGGGCTACTGTGGAATTCAGGATGCTCCGTACATACAGCTGGCTATAAAACTCTTCAGATCATCCAGCTCTGCCTCTCCCCTAGAGCAAACAATTCTCTTTGCATTTCTTGTTGCTCTTATCAAAGGTAAATAGGCTGGGTATTTCACAGTACTCTAGGGTTTTTTGAGGATATTCTTAAAATACCTGGTCAAGTCAGAGGATCCCATCTAAGGGAGGAGAGGCTGTTCTCTTTATAGGTTTGGGGGGCTACTTTTCAAACTAACACATTGTGAAACATATCTTTTCTTCAGACAGTTTTGAGAGGTAGGTTGATACCAAGTTAAAACATACCTATCTAGGTTTTACAACCATTGTAAATAATTTTGGTATCTGATTTGTTATCATAACTTCAATATTGAATACTTTGAAATTACTAAATTTAACAAAAGAGACCAAAACTACTGGTTTTCCTTTGCCTTTTTATGGACATGCCATGCAGCTGCTGGCCAGGCATTCTCATCCAGTGTCCTACTTTCAGTTTGTCACTATATGTCTTAGGAAACCATGCTTTAAGTAGCATAGATAATACCTACCAATAATAAAAGGCCAAACACCTTAAAAGTTTTTCTTTAAAAGTAACCACAGAAATCTAAAAATCCTTCAAAGATATACTCTCTACCCTCAACTTGTGGATGAGGATCTTGCTAGCTCAGATTCAAGGATGTGGTATCCTCTTTCAGTGCATCTTACTCTGAGTTCCCTGGATCTGAGGACTTACTGTCTGTAGCATTCCTACAAGCAATACTGTGTTTTAATCACCATTAATAATTTTCAATCCTAATTTACCTTCAGTAAAGTATTTTAAGGAAATTACCTTATCTTTTTCCCCCAAGCAGTTCTACAGGAAGAACACTTCAGTTGCAGTTAGGAGAACTTCACTATGGAAGAAGATTTTTCTGGGGTGATGAGCAAGTTGTAAGCATTACATTGAAATCCCCAAAATTCCTTCATACTTAGTCAGCCTCCTTTCTCTCCAGCTCTCCAAAAGTAGATCCTCTTCCTCCTGCAGTCCCGATGCTGCAAACCAGAGCAAGTTGCAAATAGTGAGGACCTATGCAGAATTAGCAAATTAGCAAAACTGTGATAGATTACAGTTTCCAATCATAATGATAAATAAGTTGCTAATAATCTCTCAAATTTGCTCCATTATAAATATAGAGTAAATTCACTAACTGTAGTAAAGTTATTTTGGAAATACCTCACTATGCATGAGGCAAAGTTTTAACTCTCTTGATGGTATAACACCAATAGAGAATGTCTTATTGTGAGGATCTAAAAACCCCACAGTATTTCTGCTCATGTATAGTTAATGCAAAGTATTTTTAAAAAGCAGTAAAGTACTTGAGAACTAAGGTAAAAGTCACAGGCTTGACTTCCCATTTAAGCAGGAGTAGCAGAAATCAGAATCTGGTTTGTTGTGCTTATTAGCAAAGGGAGAAGCAGAGGCACTCGCTTTAGTAACAACTGCAAATGCAGCTTCTCTGAATTGCATGACCAAGCTCTGCAGATGAAAATAAGATGTGAAGATAATTTTAGATGGCAAGTGTGAACATTTACCAGTGATAATTATTTTTATTTTTTCACAAATTGCTATAACTAGACATGAGAAAGTTGTGTATATATGTTGCAAAACACTCCACTATGGCCAAATCCTGCAACTCTTACTTGGGTAAGGTATTCCAGTTGGGCTAGTAGAATTTATTTCCCAAATTCACGCATTTTTTGCAGCAGGATTTGTAGCACAAAAGTCTTCCCAATGCTGTTTATTCCTTTTAAAAATCCTCAGCATATCAACAGGAACGCAGAGCATATCTTGGGTTGCATCATTAGCTTCAGTTTCAGGAATTGCTAAAATCCCCTAAGCTACAATTTGTCATGATTCTCATTCTTGGGAAATCCTTTGAAGGAACTGTTAAAGTAATTAAGCTAGTGTCCTCGATTTAATCTTTGAGGCTGCTTAGCCAACATTGAGTCACCGAAGTCTTCTAGGTCAGACAGGAAAAGAATTGACGTCATTGCAAAACGCCACTGCGTAAGTGTCTCTGAAAAAAATGGCAGCCAAGTGTACACAGTTGGATAATCAGATGCTGTGAATAACAGGCAGCTCAACAGGTGAGCTTAGGGAATTTGGCACTTCAGAACTGAACCAAGTGTGTCCTTATACAGATGATAAAATATCTGCGATACACTTTCTCTGACATAACATATTTAGCAAACTTATCAAGATGTTTCCTCTGTCCAGAAAGTCAACCAGCCTATTAGGAATGATAATTTGGCACACAATATGCTCGAGGGACAAATACGATAAGGGATGTTTCATACAAAGGGGCTTCCACTACTAGCCAGTTATGTCAATCTGCAGCTAAAAACAGAGCAGCATAAAAATAAACTTTAACTCTTCACCCTGAGCAATTAAGCTGTTTTCTAACAAAATAAGCACAGCTTAAACAGGCAGCAGGAAAGACAGCTACATCTCTGCTGTAACGCTTACTCTTGAAAAGTCAAAACTGAGCATTTAAGCTGGGCACTGCGTTCTAGATATTTTCCCATTCCATGTTTAACATTTCCAAGTTTCAGATGAACAGGAGCAGAGCCACGTAGTTCAAAGAGAGACCCCAGTTTCCTCAGAACCTGAAGACCCTTCAGACCTGAACTGTTCCCGCTCAGATTCATTTTTAGAAAAGTCACAAACAGGAAGTGCATGTGCTGTTGTCCACAGGCAAATGGCGGGAGAATAAAGCTGTGTTTAGGCATACAGTAACCTTGAACCTTATCCCGGTGACTTATACCTGCCCCAGCACTAATCAGAAGACTTTTCTCATGACTAGCAAAAGCCTACATCCTTGCAGGGATTTGAATGATTCAGAAATACATCTAGCTCTGGCTGTCCAAAATCCTTGTCTTAATCCCCAGTATAGCCTCCTTGCCTCTCAGAAATCCTTCCCACGGCAGAAATAAAAACAGCATGTATTTGTTCTTTGAATGTGTTAATGGTTCTGGTCTTCCATTTATCTCTAAGAGCTTTATCTATCTAACTGTAAAGCTACCACTGCTAGAGGTATCCTAAACCTAAGCCCAGACCCAACCCAAAGCCCACGTAACTCACGGCTGTCAAAAAATTCTTCAATTTGTTGTCCACCCCAGTTCTTCCTACAAGAACAATCACACAGCATCCAGTAACAATCTCAATTTTTCAGCCTTCTTTTACAGACAATAGAAAATAACCATAATTTAATGATAGCCCTACAGCGTCTCTCCACAACCAGTACCTAGAGGAGCTGTGACTCTAACAAGACCTAGCACAAAAGCACATCTTCCTTCTTTCTTGTGAGAAACTTTACTAAGCCCTTTCTTGAACCCAAGATTTAAAAATTTTGTATTTTAAAACATGCCTTAAATTATTCTCACTTGTCAGACTGAATTTTCATCCTAGCACTGCAGGGCTTGTGGGATCCAGCAGTGAACTGTCTTCACCTTTGTGGCACAGGGTTAAGGTATAATCACAGCACAGTGCCTTTGTGCAGCAGCATAAACAATGATACAAAATGCATACTTCAAAGCATGTAGCTCTGCTAACTCTGCCATCATCCTTATAAATATAATCAGGCTACAGTCCTTGAGGTTAGAGTTTGTGCCCAGGACAGAGCTGATTTTATTACCAGACATGCAGAGTTACAGTAGGATGAAGACTAAGCCAAAAAAGGTGAATGAGTTCTGAGTTCTGGCAGAAACACAAGTTTGCTGTTCTGTATCTTACCCTCTGTATAGTTAGAGTTGGGGAAAATAAGAGATGAAAAGATTGCTTTATCACTGAATTTTACAATACCTGGAGGTCTATGATGAAGGCAGGCACCCAGAGAGATGCCTGAAATGGATAAGATGCAGACTGGTGTTGAAACAACCAGCACTGACAGGGTTAGGCTTAATGAGCTATAAAAGTGGGGCTAGAACTGGCTGAAGCAGAAGACAGCGTGCAAAGCCCAGCAAAGGCCAAAAGCAGTAGCAAAAAACTTCAAATTTCTTAATGTGGATGGGGTCAAACATGTCACAAGCCTAAGTTAAGCATAACATTGAAGAGGGGACTCTGAATTCAGGATTGTAGGAATTAAAAATCTAAAAAGGCTGCAGGATCCTACAGGGACAGGCTATGATCACCTTAGAGCAGTGACTAAATGTAAAGATGGATTGAGTTTCTGGTCATCGATAAATTGGTTATACACAAACATAAAACTACCCAGAATATTTTTGCTGTTAGGACTGAGGCAGCAGATTTGCCTATTGACCCACATACATTTCCACAATTTACTGTCTAAACTTGTAACTAGAAACACTGCAGCTTTTGCAGAATCCAGTAAAAAAAACCAAAACCAGAACCAAACAATTAGTACAAGACTTATTATCTTAGCCACAGCATCCTGGGCCCCACCCCTCACTCTAATGCTTTAGTTTTAATTATGTCACAGAGATTCCTAGCAGTCACAGAACCAACTGTGGAGTAATTAATGCTGATCTCTCTAACTCTTCCTAGCTCTGCATGTTTTGCAAGATCCAGCAATAAAGACAGCTCTTCTTTGTCCCCCACCCTGAAGGAAAACTCTTTTCCCAGACAAAATGCTGGCCTTGTCCACACAAGAGTGACTCACTAACAAGAACCCAGTTGCCTCTGCGTGCCCTGGCCCTTATCCTCATGGTGCTGGTCTTGCTCTTCCTTCCCTAATGCAGAAGCAATTCTCAAAATGGGATAGGGTTTTTTATGAGGAGGACTGAATAAGACCATGGATCACAACAGCGAAAACTTCCCACCTTGATTTTGCCTCTCCCCTAATTTCTATTCTTAGTTTCCTGTTTCTCTTCCCCTTTCCTCTGGCCCACCAGTGCTCTCCTCTTCTCCAGCTCTGCAGCATTGTCATCACACAATATCGATGCCATGTGTATGATGGAGTAACCAAGTGAGTTAGGCTGCAGGATGCTTCACCACATGGGTTTGGCAGCAGCTGATTTGCTCCTCCCTTCACTTCTATCTTCCCTTTCCCCACTTCTCCTTTCTAAGTGTTGGGAAACCACAGGGCAGCAGCTGCCCCAGCCCAATGAGACCAGCAATTTGCCCAGGGGATGCTCAAGCTGGTCAAGGCAGCCAGAACATCAAAACACATAATCAGAGTCCCACATTCCACATTTCTGTATTAATATTTTTGGCATAAGAAAGAGGCGCAGCGACCAGGGGAGCTTGGAGTCAACTCTGGCAACCCTGGTGCTGCAGTGACTGGGTGCTCTGAGCTAACCTGACCCCTAGGAAAACACAGAACTGGTTATTAAGTCTGCATATCCCCACCATGTTGCACTGGAGAGCTTTGGGAAGAGGGTGCAAAGTTGCTGAAGACACAAGAATCTTTTGGCAGTGGAAGGCAGTGCTGGGTACGAGAGAGCCCAGAGGTGCAGGAGCAGGACCCACAAGCAGGCACACATAGATATGCAGAAATGACAGCTGGATAAAGTGGGGGGTGTGTCAAACCACAGAACAGAATTGAGGACTTAGTCTGGAAAGTTTGTATTTCCCTGACCGGAAAAATTCTTGATTAGGTGGCTAATCAAGAACATAAGTCACTGACACTGGAGTTTCTGATCCAGACACCTTGTGTGACTGTGAACAGGTTTCCCTATGCCACACGGCAGCAACCTTAAGTGATACAGGAAAACAGCCCTTATTTTCTAAAGAGTGGTGAGATAATTAACAGAACACCATGAGGTGCTCAGATAGAATTGCAGGAGATGTTACAGCCATGAATCAGCTGGTCCTATTTACCTTAGTGTATGAGAATATTATTTAACTATCCCTAAAAAATAATATACACCTGCATCAGACTTTTCAACAAAAGAACTCCCCAACGTTTTTGCAGTTTTGGTGAAGAAAAGATTCAAAATACTTAAAGTTTTGTTTCAGATATGACAGCTGAAAAACAATGAGTCATAAAGCACATGAAATATGTGTCTCTAGTGATATTTCTCAGTACTACCAAGTGATTCTTTTACAATACAGATATCTGATAAGTTGTTGTTTATGTGGACTTGTGCTCTGATAATCCAAACAGACTTTTTTCCAGTTGCCTTTAATATCCACTGCAGTGTGAAAGCATTGTAAAATCCAGGCACAGTGAGTTCTGGCTCCCTCTTTTCCAGTTTGCACCAGGAAACTGGAAGGCAAAGATGGGTGAAGTGATAATAAAGGCATCCCTGGGAGTAGGTGCCACAGAGCTGGTAAAGCCCAGCACAGGCAGTGGCTGAGATTTATGCTTAAAGCCTCAGTAACTCTCCTCCTTAACCTTTAGAAAACCAGGTCTGGAAACCAGCTCTGTGTAAACAAAGTAAACAAAAGATGAATTCTAATGCAGCTAACTTAGTCTCTAAAAATAAACAGACATTAGCACTTATCCTCATCCTTAATTAGACGAAATAGTATTCTTCCTACAAATAGGTAAGAATGACATTTAAGATACAGGAGTATTTAGCAGAAAAGATGTTCTAATTTTCTAGAATTATCTCCTAGATTTGAACAAAGAGGTGGCCAGAGTCCAAAGAGAAATGACACCTTTTTAGTGAAGCTCATCTTAGGTCTGGAGAAAAAGTCCGATGGGGAGAGGCTGAGGGAGCTGGGGTTGTTTAGCCTGGAGTAAAGGAGCCTGGGGGGAATGTTAGAGGATAACAGACCATGACCTTATTGCTCTCTACAGCTACCTGAAAGGTTGTAGAGAAGTGGGTGTAAGTTTCTCTTCCCAAGTAGCAAGAGACAGAACAAGAGGAAATGGCCTCAGGCTGCACCAGGGGAGATTTAGATTGAATATTAGGAAACATTTCTTCATAGAAGGGGTTGTCAAACATTGGAACAGGCTGCCCAGGGAAGTGGTTGAGGCACCATCCCTAGACATACTTAAGAGATGTGTAAATGTGGCACTTAGGGACATGGTTTAGAGGTGAACATGTCTGTGAGGTTTACAAGAGGACCTACACGATTCTATGATTCTCTGATTCGTTGATTTTGAGCCTTCCAAGCAAAGCCGACAAGCCAGGGTGTCTGACGCTGGCTCCCCCTTGGTGGCTGTGCATGTCAATCCACAGCCCCTTCGTCTGCCACCTCACCAAGCACCTTATTTACATGCCATTGATTTTCACCCTATTCAATCGCAGATAATAAGGCTGCCTGGTGACGGAAAGGGATGGCCATTTAAAAGGCAGGCCTATATTCACTATCAAAACTGTAAATATCCAATGTCATTTTAAAGCACGGCAAGGGGGGAGGGATAAGTGGGAGCTGTGAAAGGACTAGCAATAACTGTAAAACTTGGGCCAGTCTGTCTCTCTATCACAGCACCTAAACTAGCAGTGAATGTGAGCAATGGGTGGCTCCCAAGAGCCATGAGTTAAATCTCTTCTGCTCAAATTTTGAGCAAAGATTCTCATTTCCATATGTCTTAAAGGTCACAAATTTGCTTCCAGGAGATTCCACAGCTTCTACTTTAAATTTCCATCTATTCTATTAACAGTTAAGCAAGGAACATAGGCAAATGCATTACTTCCTCCTCACCTTTGTACTTGATTAAAACCACAATCACCTCGAAGAGCTTTTCAGGTCATTCAGATGGTCACTTGGCCAACCACACCAGCAATTACTTCTACTGCATAAGTTCCCCTACTTGAAAGTTTAGCTTGGCATTCCTTCTTCAATTAATATGCAAACTGTCTTCTTAGGGAAGCAAGAACAGGCTTGTCCAAAGGAGTTTAGCAGTCCTTCCTTTCCTCTCATCTTTCTTTCCCCCATTAAAACTGCACTTTACAGTGGCAGACATAAACTGCTGAATAAACTGAATCATAAACTGCTTAGCTCCTGGGAAGAGCTTGTATCAGATGAGCTAAGCAGTGTTTACCTCTAATTAAAACCTTAGCTACTACATGGGACTGTCTGGCCACACTATGGATTTGCTCTTTGGAACTGCAGCATATCAGCACTTCCTTCAGAAAATATTTTTCCAGTTGAGAGTCTCCAGAAACTGCCATAAACAGCTGTAATTTAAGCACACATTTTATACGCACATGACCACTATTTTCATGTTTTTCTTTGGACCTTAGAAATAGTTAACAACTCTTATAAAATCAGCTCAAATGCACAAACATGTTTTTATAGGTTTTGAAGCCCTGACATTTCCTTTTTTCAATTTATGATATTTTAAACGTTTACGTATTTTCAAATGGTCACTTTTGTTCTGGTGTTTGTAGGAGCCACTGGCAAAATTTGAAAGAACAGGCAAGCTTATAAAAGCAACTTTGTTTACAGGTCAGTTCCTGGTTAAGAAACTAAAGCGGAACAGAGTGTTTCTGGTGAAAAACTTTGCCATTTTTTTGACCCTGCCATTTACTGTCATACTAGAGGAAAGCCTCTCACTACGGAAAACCTCTGCTTGGCTGGCAGAATATGTTATGTACAGTCAGGATACTGCATCCTGGATTGTCATACCTTTCCCAGACCTGCCAGCTTGGCTGCCAGCCTGAGGTAATAGGAGGTGTTCAACTGATTGCTAACAACAAGGAGTACTTTTGGGTCTTTACTGGCTGGTAGATGAAGTACAGTGTGTGCTGTAAATTACATTTCTTATTCAAAAGGAGAAACTGTCCAAGCAGGGAATAAAGGGTAAGCACAGAACGCAATTAGTCAGAATCAGGTTTTGCTCACAGACCTCCAGGTTTCTCACTTTACCTCAATGTTATTTCAGTGTCACCTGAAGCATCTGACACTGGTAATTTCAAAAGGTACTAATTAGCAATAACATTGATTCAGGAACCCACAAGAATCCCAGCTTTACAGCAGAGAGCAGGTAAGCCTGTCAAAGATCTAAATAAAGTAGATGAGTGAATGCAACCGTCTGTCACATGTGCATTGTGTGTAACAAAGGTAAATTTAAGTTGAGCTAAGGATGTTTTAAGAGCAAGTGTGCAAAGCTGAGCTTCTGAATAGGTATTATGTCCTATCAAGGACTCATTGTTTAGCAGATCCTATATCTAACAATGCTCATTGTGAAGGCTCCAAAGATCAGTGCATTAAATACCAGTTTTTCAGACCCCTTCACATTTTCAGTGTCTTCCAGTGCTGCAAGCATTTGGATATTCCTGCTACACTCATACCTGTGTGTGGTCTATTGGCTGTCTCTATGCTGTTCTGAGAATGGGAGAAATAGTTCAGATCAATGGGTTCAGTTCTTCAAGAATTTTATCCTACCCCCTTCCAAAGAAATCTTCTTTTTGGAATACTGGAAAGCTACTGCACACATGAAAAACAAAACCTGGATTTCACGAATGGTTCCATCTGGATGGCTATTTCCAACAGAGACCAGGAGTAATAGTCCTGTGTAAGGCCATGGGTTAGCATGCATTTCCAAGTTTCGACTCTATGTTTTCAGCTGGAGGGAGGATATGGCCTTCTGTAGGAGGAGAAATTCCGGTTCATTGTGCTGTGTGTAGGAAGTGGCTTTATGCAGTGCTGCCACAAGCACAGGGGGACAAGGACTGCTTCCCTACTGACAACATAAGTATGTGAAAATGCTGTGATCTGATTACCAAAAATGAATGGAAGCCTGATGACAGAATCAACATCAGAGTGGCATCATGGTGCAGGAGTGCCAACTGAGAGACCTCCACACCCCTACCACGGAGAAGGTGAGACTTAGCTCTGGATTTGTAAAACCAGTGCCATGAATTGCAGCCAACATTTAATTGTCATTAATTCCAACAGGAGCCGTGTTCATGGGGCAGATCTCTGACACAAGTGGTAGTGGTGGGGTATCGGCAGCTCTCCCGGCCATTAAGGGTGACTAAAATAAGGATCTGCATTTTTTTTCTGACACAGCCTCCAGCAAGCAACCCATTGGGGAGGAGGAGGAGGAAGGCAGAGTGAAGGGGGGGGGAGGGGGGGTTAAAGGGTGTGTGTAAGGGTAGGAGATCTTTGAAACCACTGCTTAGAGATGTCAGGGGGATGCCTTTGTGGCTCTGGCAGCTCTCTAGACCTCTACACAGGAACAGGGAATCTGGTGAGTTTCAAAGAAAACTGAAACTACACCTTCTTTTGCTGGCAAGGGTGAAAAATTACTATAAATGTCCCTCACTTACTCTTGAAAAGTAATAGTTAATAAATGCCATACAGAAAGATTTCTCTGGACTTGCCTCCCAGACTAGCCATTTTCAGGTTTGAATCCCAGATTTTACAAATGTGAATCTCTGGTGCATCTTTGTGTCACATCGTACTGATGCAGGGTATGCAATTAGCCACCAGCACCACAGCAAGAGGAAACATTGCAATGCAGTTTTGTCACTGGATAGTGAACCAGCTTGCTGGCAGTTTGAACTAACTCAGCTCAGCCAGGTTTCTGAGCAGCTTACTCTGCATTCAGTATATCATTCACAAAAAAATCATCCCTTTAATCAAAACCTATACATTTTACACACACCTGATGCTCCTGTATAATAGCTGAAAACTAGTGAATTAAATATCACAAAGTCTTGCATGTGCTAGACTTGCTGTTTTCAAGCATCTTTAGAGACTAAGGGCAGCCAGGGTCTGTCTACACAAGGATGGGATGAAGTTCAGAAGTCATATCTGTAAAGCACTATAAGTCAGTGCAGAATGTGATCACATAGTTGTGAAATCAGCCATGTTAAAGCACAATTAAGGTTAAGGATTTTTTTCTTCACCTTTATGTTCTACTGCTCTTGTCACTTTGTTTGGTTAATTAATTTACAAAGCTCCTCCCATTTAGAAAAATTTCCCATTCCAGAAAATCAATGTAGCAGAGTTCTGTCAATTCCCTCTATCCCCACTCCCAGCAGCCTTACATTAATGTGAAGAAGGAAAAAAAGAAAAAAGTTTGAACCTGTCTAGGTTCAAACATAGCAATCTCTAGCATTCAAATGTTTCCAAAGAAATTTTACTTCCAGATTATATATAACTGGTGAGAGATTTGACTCTTATATCGACCCCAGGGCAAAGTAACATTTAAGCTCAGCACCAGCTTTGAACTGCAATTTAAAATTAAATGGCAGTCCTTCAGAGTTGCTCAGCTCTGCAAGTCAGCCATGGGTTTTCCAGCTTGGGCCTGCTTAGAATGGTTCTGACTGTGATTTAAATTTTGTCAGCACAGAAATGCTCTCCACTATGTCTTCCTGTGGCGTTCAGTGGCCCTGAATTTCTGGCATTCTTATTCTTTCCCTCAAAATTTTAGAGTTTTCATCTGATTAGCTTTAAGTGATCTCGATAACTACTCAGGTCTAGTTATTTCTTGAATCTATTGCTTGGAAATCAAACATTACATCACAAGAACTCCCTCCTGTTCCAAATGAAACCAAGGACAAAACTTCCATTGACTTCAGTGTGTTCAGGATAAGGCCATAAATCTTTGAAAAACTGAGTGTCCAATTTTCAAATTAAAACATAATGAGCTTAATAGTCACAGATTTAAAGACTCTTGCATTTTGCATCTTGCATGAGATTCTGTAACTGGCTTACAAATACTACAAAAACTTTGATGCTTGGAGGGAGAGTCATTTTCTGGGAGCTCCCATCATTATCTATCAGGCCAGTACACAAAACACACAATGGAAGTGATACTGCCCTGATGGCAAACAATGTCTTTGGAAAGCTTCAAACAATTTCTTTGTAAACAACTGATCAGGGTAATTACATTTTCTAATCTGAAACTGTGCTGAGACATTGTTTCAGGTAACACATGAATCATGCTAAAGGGTTTTCTTCTGCTAGCACTGGCTACCTTATCTAAGCAAGCTGCAGTGTAAGGATGGAGACCTAAGCCTGACGAAGTATTGTACTGGCTCTGCAGGTAGTGGCTCCACCACCTGCGCCCAAGATTCCTCCAATCCACTGCTACTGTTGGGCAGACAGCTCGCCAGGTAATTAGAAAACCTGAGGAAACAGTAGAGCTGTGCCTAATGCCTCATGATCCCAACTCATTTTCTTTAAAAGATGAGGTGTTAGATGGGACAACCTTGCTGCATATCTGAATGATGCTGAGTCCAGGTGAGAGAGCTGCAGCTCCACTTAGCAGAAGGCAAACATGGCTTTGACGACTTTGCACTTGCTAATGAACACAAATGACCTAAAACACAATGAGTGTGTCTCCCACAGCCTCTCAGCCAAGTTGCAATGTAATAATGTGGTCTGCAAACTCTCATCACTACATGGGATTGTGTTAACAAACTAGTCCAAGTATATTACACAAATTATGTGTAATCTTGCAGAAGAAGCAGCCCTAGCTTTCTAGCTTATTTGGTTTTGTTTTCAAAAGCCGTTTCAAAAGGAAAACTGCAGTATAATCTGCCCCTGCAGTATTCTTTTATTCTTCAATCTCTTGTCGTAGATGTGATCTGCACACTGCTTAATTTTTGTTATCATTTCCTTGGATATCTACTAGCTATGATTGTCATGATTAAATCAGTATTAACTTAATTACAAAGGGCTTTACTCAAGATAAACAGCAAAGAAGTGATCCAGAACAGTGAGAACTGCATTGCTGAGTGAGAGCATCTGGCAAATGCCTTTCAGACACTCCAAGCCATCTTTTTTTCCTCCTGTAAGTTTCCTTTTGTTTTGTTTTTTAAAGCAGATGTGTTGGTTTTGTCAAATCCCAGAAATTAGATCAGTCTGTCACGTCTGAGTCTGACCCCTGAGCCTTGTCAATGCCTTTGGCCATCTTTGCTGCTGTCAGAAGCTACATTTTCAATTTCACTCCAAATCGATGCCAGGGTGGTCTGCCATGAGTCAGGCACTGAGGCTTTCTTGAGTTTCCTTCTCACAGTGCCATGAACAAAGGACATCTGGATTTGGTGCCCTTCCCATGTTTATCTCCTGCTCCAAGGTATTTCCATTCTGCAGGATGAACATGCGGTCATTCAAATAATTATGACAGAGGGAAACATTGCATCTCTGCTCGCCTCTCTTATTTGACTATGCAAAAATATAGTTATAATTTAGACACTGAATCTGTCCCAGGTGCATTCTACAACAGAGTTCTCGCAGATTTTAATATGATTATCAATCCTTTTCTAATTAAGATAGTAACCATGTATTGCTGACACAAGAGATGACAATCTAGATTTTTTTAAAGTCTTCAAAAAATCTCAAATATTTTTTGAGAATACTGCATAGAAAATATACATAATCACATGTGAAGAGACAGCAAGGGACCATTTGGGGATTTCAAGTGAAAAGCTAACAAATTATACATGATATGCTTAAAAGTTTAGAACCTAAATTAAGTTTTTAAGTTTTTAAGAGATTGTGAACTATATATTCAGCTGTTTGAGACCCAGGCTGTGGATAACTATTATCTATTCACCAGGGACAAACCTGGCAGAACTTCCATCAGGTGTGTAAATGTCCTGGTTTTCCTCAAAGTCCTGCCTTCTCAATAGACTCCTTTAACATTCTCCTGAATACTATCACCAGAATAGGAGGCATGGAATTCAGTATCAAATTCAGTCCTCTGAGTTTCTTTTTCTACCACCTGTGATAAAAAGAACATACTCCTAGATAATGAATGTTTCTTAATTTCTTATGCACATGTGTCCAGAAATTTCTCTTGTTTTTCAGTAGGAGAAAAAGCTGCTATTACACTCTTTCTCACTTTCAAGTGCTGAAATAGGGTCCCACTTATGACACATTTCATAGCAACACAGAATCATAGAATGCTTGGATTGAAAGACACCTTCTATATCTTCTAGTTCCAACTTCCCCTTCCATGGGCAGGAACACCTTCCCCCTGACCAGATTGCTTAAACCCCATCCACCTTGGCCTTGAACACTTCCAGGGACAGGGCATTGACATTTCCGTAGAAGAAAGGTCAGGATGAACTGATACCTTCTGGTGGCAAAGTCTCATATGCTAATTTCTTATATGCCAATTCTTATATGATATTCCTCAGGTTTTCATTTGGGTTTTTCCTTTTTTGTATTTCTTTTGTAAATTTTCCCTAATTATTCAATACTTTTTCCGGAGGCTTGAAAATAATTAGGTTTGTGTCCTTTCTGTTAATTATTTTTTCTTCATTTTGGCCAGTGAGACAATCACTTGTAGTCCTCTCTGCTGCTTTTTCAGCTAACACGGAGTAGTGTGCTCATCTGAGGGAGGTAGACCTACCCTCATCCGTGAAGGACTTGATAAATCCTATCTGAGACTACTCACAGGTAGTAAACAGTGTTATAAAGCACAGAAATTCTGTGATGCAGATACAAATTTAAGGAATTTATTCATGGGCTTCTGACAAAAATCAGAAAGTTAAAACTCAAAGACAGATACGAAAGATCTTCTTGTGGAGGAAAGTATGAGGAATTTGCTGATATACACCGAATATCCGTTTTGGCTGACAGAAACTTCATGAAGTTCTACAGAACAGATGCGAGGTCCTTCACGTGGGACAGAAGAAGCCCCTGCAGCAATGCAAACTTGAGATTGACTGGAAGGGCAAGCAGCTCTGCAGAGCAGGACCTGAGGTGGCAAACTTGCTGAAGATGAGTCAGCAGTGCGCCCTTGAGGCAATGAAAGCTAAAACATGCCAGGCGACCTTAGCAGAGAGCAGCCAACAGCTGTTCCCTTCCAGTGAGGCCACGTTTGGAGTACTCTGTCATGTCCATTCTTGGGCTTCCCAGGAAAGGGCATTAATGTGTGAGACCAAGTCCAGTGCAGGAGCACCAAGGCCGTGGGGCATGACATGCAAGGAGGGCTGAGGAAACCGAAGTTGCTGGTCTGGATAAGGAAAGGCTGGGGGTGGAGAGGAATACGACTCTGATCTTCAGCTGCTTAAAGGATAAGAGGGAGTTTGACTTGTCTCTGAGGTGTGCAGCCAAAGGGCAATAGGCAATGGACACAACCCGCATCTAGGGAACTTTTCAGCACGGATAAGAAGAAAAAAATTGGGGTAAGAGTGGTTAAATCCAGCTGGAGAGGTGGGGGAATCTCCAACCTCAGATTCTTTCAAAACCTGACAAGACAAGGCGATAAATAACCTCATCTGGTTTTTAAATCAGCCTTGTCAGGAGCAAAGGGTGGGACTGGATGACCTTCAGGGGTCCTTTCCAATCTAAATTATTCTGTGGTTCTATAAATAAGGTAGAGGTTGCAAGAAAAAGGAGCTAAATCAGATTCAGGAGGGGCATGAGTCTTTCCTGTGTTGAGAGCAGAGAACAAGCCTGCAGGCTGTTACTACTGCTGACCTCTTTAAGAGCTGGGTGATTGAAAATCACTCCTGGATGCAGTGGAGCGTGTGTTCCTGGCACAGCACTTGCATTGAGACATTCCCAAGTTTCTCTAAGCAGTGGCCTTATCTGGGTGGGGTGCTGTCAGTCAGGCATTTTTTCCTTCAATTTTGCCTCACCCCTTGCCATCACAGTGTGTTAAACAGAGCCTGTTAAAAGGACTCACCAAACTTTCACACTCCAGCAACAGGAATGTGATTTTTTGCAATAATTTTAATATTCTTTAATATAATTTCTTTGGAAATATTTTCTACCTTTGGGGACAGAAGTGTTGCTCTAAGAAAATGACCAGTTACACACAAATCCCACTTCTAACCTCAATTAGAACTCTGGTCAGCAAGAAGAAACAAATGCATTTGCACCAAAAATATTTTCCTCTCTTTCTATTAGATAAAAATTATTTTAATTATTCAGATGACTTCAGAAAGTCAAAAGCTGTAGTAACAGCATTTTATATGTTGGGTATTAGAACTGGTGGAAAGTATGCTCTAATTTCTAATTAAAAACATGTTCTCACACATGCTTCAGAAAAGTTTTATTCCTTCAACAGCCACTTACCCCACACATGCAACTCCACTTAAGTGTACTGACTCAAAAAGCTTAACACCAACAAAAAAATTGAGTTTGATTTTCAGACTAGTCAGTTCAAGATAAAAATAATTTTCTTTTGATAATACCTACCCAAACGACTAATCAAACTGCCAGAAAAGTGTTGGAGTTTGGGTTTTCTTGCTGTAAGCAAGAACATGCAAACCAATTAGCAACCTTCCACATGCAAGCAATTCTAATCATGTGATTTCTCTTGTGTTTAAGTTGTTCCCTGATGGTGTTTCATAGGTTTAGGGCCTATGAGAAGAGTTACAACATATGGTAACAGTAATAAGAAAAAGTCATTATGCATAAACTCAATAGACTTTTTAGGATCCTACATGTTTCACAAGTGGTGTGTCACTCCATTCTTTCAAGACCCCAAATTTTCACATTTCAAAAAAGCTCCTAATTTTTATCTCTCCATCGTTTTGTGTTAGTGTCACATTTCCTTATATTCAGAATTTGACATGGACGTGTCACAGTTGATAATTTTCACTTCCAAGCAAAATGACAAAAGAAACATCTATGCTACAAAGATATCATCAGGCCTGAGAACAGGCTCACAATGGGAAACTCCATTCTCCTGGTTCTCATTCAGAATTCCATACCACTGCCTTTTTGCCCAGGTGGAGCTCAAACCCCAAACCCCCATATTGTGCTTATGATGAGCCAGACTCAGGAAAACTCCCAGGGGCTGTAATATCACACCTGATATGTCCAGGCTGTGGGAAAAGAAGCTCAGACCACATCAGAGTGTAAGTGTGATGCAACTTACCCTTAGCATGCTACATCTGGAGCCAAGCCTAGTGTGACCATGGGTGTGTGTTGCACAGACATCTGCCATGGTGAGTCTCAGTCAGGCTCATGGAAACCACCTGGAAGTGAAAGTAGCCTCAAGATTGTCCAAATCTCAAACATTATTGTGAAATGTGCCCTCTCTTTAACAGATGACCACTTAATGAGCTTCATTAAAATATTTTATACTCAATCAGTTTTGTTTTCAGCTTGATTTTGGGTCAAGTGTCTCACTAGTTGTTACATATAGTGAAGTGTCAACTCTTTGAAATACTTTAAGGTGAGCACTTTCAGACAGAAAATTGTTTTCTCCATTTTCAAGGGGACCCAACTTCTGACATTTTCTTAGCCATTAAACCTGGAAACTCAAAAAGACATGGAAAAGTTACATGAGATAAGATGTGGAAAGAAAAGACTGACGATGGCAGCTCACATGTCCCTAGCTGTTGTCTAAGTAGTCCAACAAATCACACAGATCTTAGTACAGGCTGCCACATCCCAGACCTTTTACAATGCATGGCAAAACTCCCAGTGATTTCAATAGGAGTAGGTTTTAATGCAAAGTTGGCAAGCTTGGAAAAAAATAAAGCAAAAGTATTTTTAAATCTTCATGTTAGAACAAAAAGCATCTTAGAGGGTCTATATCAAAAGTGAAAATTGAGGCTGGAACTTAACTCCAGCCTCATGCGTACTGGTTAACCTTTATGCCAGTATACTGACCAGTTTCTTTAAATACAATAGAAACTCTGTCACTTTGAAGATAAGCCCTCACAGTTAGCTTAAAACAATAATTCTGTACTTTCTTTCCTGTTTCTAGATTTATTTTAAGTATTAGTATAAAATGTCAGAGTCTGATAGCAGCCAGATCAGTTTGTATAAAAATCGACTGCCTGTTTGTAGTATATTACAGGCTATATTTGACACAGGAAAGCACTTAATCATGAATGCTATCAGCACACCACACCCATCTTTGTAAGTGCCTTATAAGCTAGATTTATCACCGTGAACTCGGACGGGATAGAGACAAGTAATAATGAATAATGCAACCCCCTTCTGCAGAGGTAGGGTTAAAGGTGTATTATCCACAATATGACCATCAGACTACATTTCAGAAGCTGTGCTAGTATTTATCAATGTCACGGAGGCATCAGGAGCAACTCTGGATTGATGTCCAGTGCATTATTTCCACTGGAGTCGTCAGGCTTGAGTAAGCAGATAAAAGTGAGAAGATCCTGCCTCAAATACATGATCACGCAGACTATGCCCATTTAGGTATTTTAGATCTATCAGCTCATTGTATTTGCATAGCAGAACTGATAATCCTCCAAAAAAATTGAATTAGAACCAGAAACACCTTTGCCGTGTGTTAAATTTGATTTTATTTCACTTGCCTAACTTTTTGTCTCTATTCTAGCTTTTGACTTAAAATATGCCACTTCTTGGATGTGTGGACTTCAGAAGCATACTGAAAAATGTACATGGTGTGGAGCAGATAGGAGCTTTCTGCTTTTCTCTGTTGGCTCTTGCAGAGAATACTGCTCCCTTCCACAGAGGCTGTCCCTGTAGCTGGCCTCTCTGTGGTTCTGTGCCTCTCACCGTGCAAAGGCTTTTCCAAGCTCACATATGGAGTCACCAGTGGAGAGGGAGCTGAGCCATGGAGGCCAAACAAGCTTCAGCCATTTCCCTAACTCACTTCTTCCCTTCTTGTCTCCCCAGCTCCCTTCCTGGAGAAGGGAAAAATTTGAGTGGCTGTAGGGACTGCCTCTCCTCTGGCTGCCTGTGACTCCCTGCCTACCTCTTCCCTGCAACCACTATGCCCTACACCAGCCAGCCCATAGGGATAGGAAGACGGGTGCAGCAGGAGGCCCATGGCGTTGGGGCTAGACCAGAAATGTCCTTCTCTCCTTGACAGAACATGGCCAGAAACCAAAATCTTTGCTAGCAAAACGAGCAAAAAATGCTTCCCAAAACTTATAGCATTTGCAAAACCTAACTGGAGAATAAGATGTGACAGTCACCATGGGATATGTTGTGGCCATTTTTAGCACACGGTTACTACTGAATACAGCTAAAAAGAAGCCTCTTTGCCTATTAATGCCATTTGTTCACAGAAGCCCAGTTAGGAGTCACTTTTTAAAATCTGAGTCCTTGGATGTTGTCTTGATTAAACAGGAGGAATTTGGCTGGGGTTTACTAGCATATTAGTTAAACCTAGCTCAATCACTTTGTGTTATACAGGAAAAGAAAGCTTTTTGCCTTCTATATCCTCACAATTTAAGCAATACTTACTAGAATAGTGCTAAATCCTCAAACGTGTTACAAATTAATGCATCCATGGGACTGTCATTAATTTGTGAACCTCCTCAACTTGAAAGGTACTGAAGCTACTGATGAGCCTGCTGGTCTATATTTCACAAGTTCAAGAGAAATAGTCATAAAAATATTCCTTAGGTAGAACACCGTCTGTGTAACAACCCGGAGAACACACCCTGGAGTTTCCAAGGATCGGTTTTATACCTCATCTGACAGCTGTCACCTCCTTCAACAGAACGTGCCCAGGTGCAGTGGTGAATGATTTTTCCATGGAGACTCAGAGGGCAGCATGCCAACTGCTGTGCTGAATCACCAACACTTTCCAAAGCGCCCACGAGATCCCAGGTGGCCCAGCCTTGCCAGCTTGGGATGAGGTAATATGGCCGCAAACTAAATAAAGACAGAAACCATCAAGTTGAATTTAAAGGGATATGTCACAGTGATATATTTTGATTTTCACTAGATAAAGGTCATTCTCATTCAGTGACCATGCAGAACAGATACCCATCCATTGAATAACTTCATTTTGGATGTTGCTAATAAATATTTTTTTATTAAATTAGTAGTCCCATAATATATCTATTCAACTGCATAATGCTGTACGTGAAAGAAATAATTGGGTAGACCTATTGAAAACTTTAAGCACTGAAAAACAAGATGGCACTAGGACATGTGTCCTTTACTTCATCACTCTAGTCTTAGCTTTTTAGTTGAATCTGGCAGCCAACACTCTGGACCTCCAATTTATTCATTACAAGTAGTGATCTACAGTTACCAGATCTAAGGTCAAAACAACATACAAAAAAGAAAAAACATTCTATTAATGAGATACGATTGGTATTCAGAGCCTTACATTGCATGAGACATTAAATTAGCAAAGGAAAAATCAGGATAAGGAAGATGTATAGAGCAATCAAGATCCCAAATCAGCTCGTTCCAGGTAGGTGAGACTAACAAGTAGATTCAGAAAGAGCCACTGAATTTTGCATTCTGACTTCTGAAAAATATCATGGCTAAAACTGAAAAGAAGTCATAGAAAGCTCAAGCATTAGTTAAATACAAGGAATTTGAAGTCACAGAACCATCGAATGGTTTGGGTTGGAAGGGACCCTAAAGATCACCTCTTTCCAACCCTTCTGCCCTGGACAGGGACACCTTCCACTAGACCAAATCGCTCAGAGCCCCATCCAACCCAGCCTTGGACACTTCCAGGGATGGGACACCCACAACTTGTCTGGGCAACCTGTTCCAGTGCCTCACCTCACTCACAGTAAGGAATTTCTTTCCAATATATAATTTAAACCTACTTGCTTTCAGTTTGAAAACTTTCCCCATTGTCCTGTCACTACATGTTCTTATAAAAAGCCTTTCTATCTATATCTTTCTTGTAGGTTTCCTTTATGTCCTGGAAGTCTGCAAGTTGGAGAATTCCATGACAGACCTCACCTTTCAGGTAATCTGTAAGTTTCCTCAAAACACTGTTTAAGAAAATAATTCAAATAGGATGCATTATACTTAAAAGTACATAAAAGCCATGGTCAGAAAAATAACAAAATATAAAGGGAGAACTTGGACATGGAAAAGCTTAAAGTTGCTGCTAAACTAACGGCAAATGAATGGACATCAAATTAAATGGCAAAGACCTATATGTTTCATACAGGCAACATTAGAAAGAAGTATTAATCAATCTTAGCTCATTAAATTGACGAGCCAGTTAGCCACTGTTCACCCATGGATTCCTAAGCCTGCCATCCTGCCTGTGAGCTGCTTTTCAGGATTCCCTGACCACATTTATCCCTAAAGGTACTGCTGTTACCTACGATCAGTGACAGGAACAGAAACAGAAAGTAAATTATTATGTCTAATAATCACTTCTAAGGTTGCATAAATTGATTAGCCCTCTTGGGTTTTTTTTCTTTTTTTTCACTTGGAGTGAGCTTGCATCACCTTTTTGTCTATTCTCTTTTAGTGTACCAAGTGGATCAAACGGAAAAAAATGCCTTTATTTTCGTTACAGCTTCAAAGTTCCCCTTAAGAAACAGACTTCAGCTGGAAAGGAGTTTTACTACATGAATGCCAGGGAAGCCAGGGGCCTGAAACAAAGACCTAAGAAGTTCTTAATCTATGTTTGCATGTTAGTGTTCTTATTTTCCATGTCCTTGCCAGGAAATATTGCAAAGACATCTGCCCCAAGCACTCAGTGTATAATTTGAGGAGTGAAGCAATAGTGAAGGCCCTAAAGGAGGAACAAAAGATGTCAAAAGACATCACTATGGCACAGGCATTGAGCTTGGCTTCAAAACCTACGCATGAACCAAATTCATGTCCCTACCTCAACGCTGATGCTCTGCTGCCCTACTTGTGCTACAGACTCTGATTTGCATTGGTATCAGCTGCCCCAGGGTCTACCCAAGGAATGTGTTCTTTGTGTGAATGTGTCCAGTGCCCACAACAGGACTCCTTCCTCCTGCTGCTCTGGCACACACATTTTATCCAGCTAACATTTTAAAACTCTCCCAGCAGGAGCAATGCACTGACCTGCTGGAGAAGCCCATGACCACTCATCTGATGGCACTCAGCAGCCTACAGCTGCAAGAAGGAAAACGCTGCAAGAGTTACCTCTCCAGTGTCACCCAGCTAGGCTTTCTTCCCTCTAGAAACCTGAAGGTGGTGACCACTGCTCATCAGATCACACATATCCACACCTTCTCCTCATGGAAACCGCCTGGGTTCTAGGGAACAGACATACCCACCAGCATCTCCACGGAGAGCTAACAAGAAGAGTGTGACTGGAGGCACACTGCACTCTGCAGCTGTGGACCATCTGGGCTGGGGGGCAGCTGTGAGTGCACAGGTCCTTTCAGCCTCTGCCTTGTGCTGGGCCCATTCACACAACCCTGTGCTCAGCACTGCAGGTGTCAGCAGGGGCACTACAGGTGCCAATGCTCCCAGCTTCTATTTCTCTAATGAGGACCTGTAGCTGGACTTTGTGCTTGGGGCCATGCTTTTTCTGGAGCTGGATAAACACAGAGGAATAGGAGATGGTGGGGATATCACCCCACAAAGGAGTGATATGCCTCACAGAAGGTTCAAGCATTGTGGTGGCAGACTCAATGCAGAAGAACTACTCTGCATATAGTTGTCTCTGTGGCTTCCTGAAATATAATCCAGCATTTCTAGTACTGGGCAAGCAGCAGAGAGGGAAAAATCAAGTACACCTGACCGAGAATTTTAAAGGTGAAAGTAGATCCTTATAAAGCTATACAAAGACCTCAACTCTCTTGGCCAACATGAGGATGTTTGAATAAAAAATTACTTATAGATCCATCATAAGGTACCTAATGCTGTTAATATTCAGAACTGGCCACCCCAGCATCCCACAGGTATATGGCCAAGAAATTTTGTAATCCAATTTTCATTGCAATGTTAGCAAAGGCAGAGGTGGCTGGGTAATGTGCTGTGCCTTGTGATGACTGTTGACACTGCCCCAGTTGCAGAAATCATACAATCATTTAGGTTGGAAGGCCCTAAAGATCAAGTGAAACCATTAACCTAACGCTAACACATCCACCACTAAATCCTTTCCATCTGATTTCTCAGCTTTCACTACAGTATTATTATTAGTTCAGCTTAGTCAGAGAGTCTTCCAGGGACAAACAACCCCAAATTTCTGATGTTAAAAAAACAAGCACACAAAAGAAAAACAAGCAGAGAGGAGAAAAAAATCAAGAGGAAAATGTGTCCTTTGTGCACTGCAGCACAGTCAAAGCAAACACACCCATGCTCCCCCCTACTTTGTAGTTCACTTTTAATTTGTGTCATGTCCAACAACTGAAAGCTGTCTCGCCACTGGACTGGACACAGGGATGTGCCAGAGATTCCCTCTTACTCCCATGGGTGGGATGTGAAGAATTCCTCTCTTCATAGCTGACATTCCTGCTGCACTGAGACAATAACGTACAATTCTTGTCCAAACAATCCTAGACAGACACTGTGATTTTTTTTCTAATTATATAAATATGAGAATGTCCATTGGATATGAAGCTTCCTGGCTAAAATCTGTATCAAAACCAGAATATCCCATGCTCACCACCTGTAGTTTAGCGACATAGGGTGTTCTTATCCTACCTTCCCAAGATTAATTATTCAAGCCTGGGAAGGGGATTCAAATTCACACATAGCTGTTCAAATAAATTTTACTCCTGGGAGATGCAGGAGTCAGTAATATGGTCAACTGTTCATTTCCCCTAATAGCAACTAGCACAAGCACGGAAGTCTGTGGTGGTGTGTATTGTACCTAATAAGGTGCTTTACCATAAAGCCATAACACTTTACCAGCAGCTTTAGAGTAAAGTGCCATTTTGTCTGACATGTTTGTGCTGCAGGGATAGGGTAGAAACAGAAGGGTTTGTGGTTGTTTGGGGATTTTTTTAGGTTATGAGTTGGAAATACAAGCATGAGTCAAAACTGACTATGGGTCACAAACTGCCGAAGTGTTGTTTCTGATCTGAAGACATTATTATAGATAGTTGAAAGTAAATTTCACTGTTATCATTTTCATCACTCTTAGGTGAGATTCTGGTGGAACCCAGTGCAGACAAGTAGAGGAAGGAGATTGTTCTGATCTTCAGTTCAGGTTCTGTGTGTTAACAACCCACAAATATTGAGAAGTTTATGTTTGTGGTTCCAGAGCAAACCAAAATAAAAGAGAAGTCTTAACTGCAAAATTAGGGTTTGGGGGTTGGACAAACTTCCCACTGCCTTGCCAGGCTGAGGTTGTTGATATCAGTGATTAATGTCCATCTGGGTTGTGAGACTGTGTCTAATCAGGGACAACATCAGAGCTCTGTGCACACCAAAGAAACACCGGGGTGTCAGACCTGTTTCATTGTGTGAAGTAGTCACCCCTGATTAGGTTGTGCTTTACTATACTCCAGAGATCTCTGCAAGATTCTTCTTGTACTTTTGCTCACATGAAGCTTGCTCCTTTCTGTGCAGATTACCCCAACAAAAAACCCTTTCTTCTCTCAAGATTAATTACAAGTATCAGCTTTTCATTAAGTGGGATTTATATTTTTTATTCCATTTTTTTTAAAGCTTGTTCCTTTTTTTTTTGCCCTGGAATCTGATGGAGGAAATTTGGACTGACAATATAGCAGATCCAATGTAGCTTGTACTCTGTACAGAGCAAGGTTATCTTGTCATTCAAAAGTAGACCTATGGAAAAACAATGGGATTAATTGCTTAAAAAAGTAAATTTTTCTTAAAGTAATTTAGTGATACTGTATTCCATGAGTGAGAGGTTCTGGCTCCTCTACAGAGCTGCTCCTTTATGGAGCAGACAGGACTCTGTTGACCATGATATACTCTGAAATGTTCCTTAAATTCATGGGCTCATATCTCAGGGCTACTTCACAGTGATTCAGTCTTTCTGATTTTGCATACACAAAATCCAACAGCTTCAGTCCCCCAACAAGGTCTTGGTTTCAACTGTGCAGAATAGGAATAATTTTAAACGGCAGAAAAGTTTAGTGGTAATCAGACATAATTTTTCATTCAGTTTATTCAATTATCATAGAAGAGACAAGACCCTCCAAAAATTGATTCTGCCTGTAACCATTTGTTCACAAAGGAATTTGAATTCTGGATGGCTGGAAATATATCAACGGATGTTATGCAGAGAAAGAGTTCTATCTTCTGCAAGGAGTTATGAGCAGAGTATCCATGGGATAAGCTTTGGGAGCTATTTTACTACAAAAAGATAGATTTATAAGCGTACACTTACAGACACTAGAACATGTAAAAGGGTATTGATGCATAGCACAAGCTAATTTTCACAGAGCAGACCACTCATGTTCAGTGTCTTTCTAGGCAAATCACTGGCTTTCAGCCAAGCAAATTTTTTTAAACATAAGAAAAATGAAATCACTTACTGGAACGAACCCACTGATTTATTTTTGGTCACTTTCACCACTCAGTCCAATGTCCAGGCAACAAATGACTCCTTTTCCTGAACTGATCAGGGTTATGAGGTACCAGCCAAAGCCAGGTTCTGTAGACCTGTGTGGGAAGGGGAAGCCTTCAACCTACAAACCGTAGGTGAGGAGCTTACTGGGAAGTGGGGCTGGACCCTGTTGAATATGAGGCTCTTTATTTATCTAATCTCTCATCAAAATACAAAACTTTGGATACAATGCACAAACACACAATTTTTAAAGTAACATTTACTTACCTAGTATAAAAAAAACTTTGGGGTTTTTTTTTTCTTTTTTTGGGTTTTTCACGGAAACAAAATCAAAGGCTAGGGTGCAATGTAAGGAGTAGTGGCATACAATACCATATAGTAAGAACATATACTCTACAGAAAACTTGGATGTGACTTTAAAAAGCACAGCAGTTAGAGCTCTACACCCCACAGAAGGCACAGTTGCCATACCATGACTGCAGATGGGTCTGGGCCATTTGGTTTTTCCAGGCATGATTTCAAGAGTCAATACATAAAATCTCTGCCTTGGCTCACTGTGCAATGAAAAAAAGATTTCTCTGGTGTTTTTGCTGTTCTTCGTCTCCTTCCTAGTAAATTCCCTAGTAATGTTACACTAAGCATGAATTTGATATGGTAACCAAACCTCTATTAAAGAAAAATTTTGTATTGTTCATTTTATTAGGAGTCAGAACTAGGCAGCGAAGTTGTTTCAAGCAATTGTATTTGGCCACTAAAATTACATTATACTGATAGCAACTGCCCAGAAACATGCAAATGTAAAAAAAAGTGCCAACTCCTTTTTTTTCTTAAACACAGAAGTAATGCATATTAAGTTACTCTAGTGACCACATGCAACAGGGAGAAGTGATTTATGGCTACACACCACTTAAATTTCATCCAGTTTCTCTTTTCTGTCTCTGTATGTTCACATTTGATTTTAAGGCTCTAGTTAACACAGTTGTGACTAAAAATCATCTAGTGTTTTTTATCTAGGTACAAACCCCTTTACATTAAAAAATTGTGCATTTAATAAAGAATGTAAAATCTTCTCTCATTTTTTATTTAAAGTGTTTTACTTTTATTCCTGTTCAAAAACACAGAATACATTCTCGCTGCAAATATCTCAAGGCTACATAGGGGGGGTTTTTTGCAGATTGTAGACCTTTTTTTGCAGATTGTAGGTTTGCAGATTTTGTGAGCTCCTTCACCACTAACTTGTGCATGAGCCTTCAAGCAGAAGCAGATCAGGCAAGGTTCCAGGTGCTTCATCCACAACACTGTCTTTCTAATGGAAATGTGAAGCAATGCATGTGCAAGAGAGTTGAAGAAAGCTTAGATTTCTTTGTTCAGGTTCTGATGCACTCATTTAGTGTTGACAGTAGCTTTAATGTTGGGTATTTCTCCAAAACCCTTCCATCACTTGACCAGAATAGTGGTTTTGGTCTTGTCCCGTGAATGATCCCTCCTAGATGTGGTGGATCTGTAGGAGTGAGCAGCTCCTACACACACTTTCTCTCCACAGTCAAAAGAAGGGAAAACAAGGAAGAGCCATGATATGTTTCCAACCACAATGATTGCCGCTTGCTATCACTGCACCCATTACATTAGTCAGTGCTGGTTCCGGGTTGCTCTACAGACGGTATCACAGAAGCACCAGTGGGTGTTTCACTGGCGAGGCACTGATTGCACTGTTGACAATGAAGATCTGACCACTACTTTCAACATGATAGGGAAAAACAGATAAACCCTGTTCTGAAATGGAAATCAAATTCTTGTGATCACCTGAACATTTCTTCAGCCTCCACCTTCTCCTTTTGCAAGATGATTCTTTTCACATATCCCCTTTACATAAGCATTTTACAGACAGTTTTACCTGCATTTTGTTTTAGAACCATGTCATGCTTGCTGCTCCCCCTTTTCTGGTGCATGTGTGTCTGCTTTTGTTACTTGTATTGTATAAGGTGCCTTGGGATATTCACATCCTGTGCATTGTGTGGCATTGTGTTGAATAGGAGGTACAGAAATTAAAAGCAGGTCTCCTCCTACCCACATATGCCTTTTCTTTGCAGGTTTTCCTGGAAGTTTTGTGCGGGGAGGGAAGGGAAGAGGTAAAATATGACTTGGCTGAGACTGCCGGATGCTGAATCAGCTGCGATTGCCTCACGTTTTCCCTTCTTTTAAAATAAGGGGTACAGTTTTCAAAAATGCCCATCTGACTTCTCTACAGGCCCTACCCAGCCCATCATTTCTCAGAAAGTCACTTTTTAAAAATGGTGCTTGTGCCTCTAAATCTCATGGGTCTCTTTGGAAAACATCTTTATAATGCCTTTCTCCTAGGTCTAGAAATATGATGCTCTGGGATTGCAAGGACCTGGTGCAGGTTACTGCAGGTTACCACAGCCACTTATAGTTTTCCCCTCCCAGAAAAGTTCTTTGCAAAAACAGATGAGGCAGCCATACTCATTAACTCAAAAAATGCACCACCACCTAAACCCCAAACCACACAACATCTTAAAGCATAATTTTGTTCCGCTGCACTGCTCTGATTAAAGGAGCTGATGCCTGAAGTGCTGGCTCCTTGCTGCTTGCACCTGCACACACTGGCACAGATTGCCCTGTTGAGGCTGGTCAGCCATGGTGTGGTGATCCAAAAGTCAATGAACAGGGAAGCACTTCAGAAGAAGCAAACAAGGAGTGTGGCATCAAAATCCTAAAAGCCTCAGAGATGGTCCTTGTCAGGAGGCTTGCACATCCTGAGGTTGCAGACAGAAATTAGGCATTGGTTAGAGGTTAATAGCAGCTCTCTGAATATGTGTCATCCATTTTTAGCATCCATTTAGCATCCAGGGGTCACTATTTTGCTTCCACAGCATCCTGATCTTTATAAAGAAAGGAGGAGTTTGATGTCTTTTAGTTAAAGGACGAACAGCCCAGTAGCATCCAGACACATACACGATGTTCATCTTTTCCAAAGCTTCTTGCCTACTGTGCACTGTCTCACACAGATAAAGGTTCATTCAGTCTTGCTTGCTACTCTGACTGAATGCTTGAAACCCCGGCAAAAGAGTAGAGGAAAATGCAGTGTTAATGAGGGCTGTGCCCTCCAAGCTGTGCAAGAAAAAGGACTGGCACCTGGCAAGCAATGCCTTTGCATTCAAATGTGACAAAAATAATTGTCAATTGCTTGTTTTTCTTTTTTTCTCCTTTGTAGAAATGAGTATATATTCACCCAATACAGCTAACATTGGAGGTATTGAGAGGTGGTTTTATACTCTTTCCTACAGGTTATTAATTCTTCCTACACTGTTCCCAGTTAGACGGGGTACCTTATATATAACTTCCTCATTAACATCAAGAGCTGTGATTATACAGTTGTGTTACCAAGGGCTTCAAAGACATGAAGCCTAAATATAATCTTACAGTACCTTGTTACAATACAAAGCACATCCTCTAATACATTTTTTTGTTTGCATAAAATGCAGCACAATAATGGTTCACTTGACCTTTGCCCCTCTGTATAGTTCATTTTAACATTGTTTGAGGAGCACAGAGTTTGCATTTTGCAGGGCACAGGTGCTCTGCCCCACGCTGGAGGCTGAAGCTCAGCTGGGCGGTGTGGTGCACCACTGCTCCCCGCCAGCAGCTGGACTCAGGGGATTGCTTTTGTGGTCCACCAGGAATTTCCTGTGATAGAATATCAGAAACCTACTAGTGACTAGTAGGAGGTGACTTCACAGGGCAAAAGTTCTCTCCCTACAATAAACATTCTCAGTACTGCTGTGGAGATTTCCTACACAGACCTGACAGCCACCAGCACCTTGTCATCCCGACAGAGAACGGCTCAGGGCAGGGATCGTTGCTGTTTCCAAGCATTTGCCAGCACAAAAGTGAAGCTGCACCCCTGTTGCCATTTTATTAATGCCTCCTGGGAAAAGGGAGAAATCAAACTCAAAATCAAATAAAAAATCCTCAGAATATTGAATGAAAAGACTTTTACAAATATACAAATCTACAGTCAAAGTGAGAATATACTGGTATCTATAAAAACATACAGTCCATACATACCGTATATCTTGGTGTCTACAGGTTCCATGATACACATACTGTCCATATATATCATATATCCTGGTACTTGTAGGTATCATGGCACATATGTAGTCAGAAAACTAACACAACTATTAGGAAAACACTGTACTCTCTCCATACAGGGTTGCTTGGGGAAAAAAATCACAGGGATATTCATCCAGCAGATCTCTTGCAGGGCACTGTCATTTGGAGGATCCAGGTAGTAAATCTGAGCCTGACACAATTCCCTTGGCTAGCACTACTAAAAGGACTGTCAGGGGCAGTAGATTTGTTTGGCTGACTGAAATATCGTGCAACTGGGCAGACTGCAGTGAAGTTTAGAGACTGAAATAGCTTTGGGGAAACAATACATTAATTTCCTGTGGAAAATACATCTATTAAAATGGAGACTAGCCTTGGTTGAGTCCAACATGGTAAAAAAGTGTGCCGTAAAGCCTAGAAGAAAACACAGCTGAGTGTTGGCTTGAAAGCAGGAAAGTGCTGAAAAGTAATATCATCCTCACAATCAGGACTGTGCAAGAGTCCACGTTGGTAGAGGAGTGAGATAGAGTAAAAATTCCCACCAGGTATCTTTAAGCTGTCTCACCAACTTCTCTACATGCTCAAATACTTAGGAACAAGGCCTGTGGCCATGGTCTTCACCATGCACTTTCTGAGGTTTTCGGTACACTGGACAAAATGTGGCCCAAAGCAATGCTGATTTATTTTGCTTCTGAAGTCTCATCATCAGCTGGTGGCCATTTTCACAGGTGAGCCTTCATAAGGCTGGGTAGAACTTAACCCATCTCACATCTTACTTAGCTCTACAACTTTTGCATCAGGAAGAAGTAAGGAGAAAATGGCAGTAAGAAATCTGAAGCAATACTCAGCAACACTGGAGATGTTTGATGCTGCACTCCTTGTTTGTTGTTTCTGAAATGCTTCTATATTCATTGCCATTTGCACAGAAATCACTGCCCAGCCTGGTCAGAGCAGTCTGTGCCTGTAGGCAGAGGTGTGAGGACTATGGGGTCAGCACTTCAGCTCCTTTAAGCATTGCAGGGGGGAGGGACCAAGCCCTGCTTTTAAAGAGTTGCTTCTTCCATATGATCAGATAAACTTTTCTTTTTCCCCCAGCCATGCACAAAATATAAACCAGTAAGATTTCCATGAGAGCTCTGACCATTCCCTCTTGGAGGGATTAATTTGAAGAAATAACATCCACCTTACCCCACAGTATGCTAATGATGTGCTGGGAGACAAGACCAGTCTACTCACCAAACTTTTAGTGGCAAATAGATGTTTGTGCTAAGGGAAGACTAAATCCATCTGTCAGGTGCTTTTTTTTTTGAGATTAAGGCTGATACTTTTAGTCTCAGTGATTGGATTTCCAGTCAGTCACTATGTACTCAGGAGGAAGAAACCAGTTTGGTTAGCTTTTTTCTGTTTCTCAGCAAGTAGAACACTGTATTCCATTTCTGTGGACCGTGACATCCCATGGCACATTAAAAGCCTTATTCAAACCACAAGATAGCCATATTTTACACTCAGCAGGAGACTCTAGGAAGAAGTATGAGGCCAGGGTTATTCTGACTTCAAACAGCTTGTCAAACTGGGAATTAGGAAGAAAGTTTAGGACATTCTCTACCAGTTCATGTGATCCTGAAATAAATAAGTAGAAGATTGCCACAGTAGGGAATTTCTTTATATTACAAGAGACTCTGCATAGAGGAAGGTTTAAATTCATAAGGAGTTGAACCTGTCCTTGTACTTTTGTTCTAAGTCTCCACCCATAGTGAGAGTATCACAAAACCTGTGGAAACACCAAGGGCAGTTCTGAAATAAGCAAGATTTTATTTTCTGGTCTACACCTGAACAGAGCAACTGAACAGTAAGATCTCAGCTTAGCTCATAAACCAGGTTCACTCACATCTAGGAAGTCATCTTCTAACCTGGGCCATATTTCATGTGCTGATCCATAGTTTTACCTCAAAAGCATTAGAAATTAATAATATAGTTGAAGAGCTTCAGAAGTCCTTTATTAGTCTGCTCAGCATTTTATTCTGATTGACCTTTTCAAAGAGATGATGACAGAAATTTCAGAAATCACTTCTGCATTCTGAGACAATCTGCATTTACTGAACACTACAGCAAAGGTTCTCAGGCATCATTCATAACATAAATGCAGAGTACATCATATTTCCTGTGGCTATCCAGTCTATTATACTGGAGAAGGGTCTTATATATTAGACATATATCAACAGTAGAAATACACTGCTCCCACTTTTTGTCATCCTGAAATTGGCCATTTTGTGCTTGGGTCCACAGAATACTTGATTTTAAGGTGAAAAGTATCCCCTTCTGTAGGATATTTAGAGTATCACGTTATACATGCTCATCACAAAACTGGATTTCCACAACACTTTGGTTATGGAAATGAACATGGAAATGCTGTCTATTTTTATAGCATCTGATTTCCCAAGGCTACTTGTTCCCATATTTGACTGCTTGGTGCAGTTTTTCCACCCAGAAGATTAATTCTCTAATTTGCAAGCAGAGCACAAGAGGAATAAATTTACTCCCACCAAACAGTAACTTCACAAGCAGGTCAGTGAGGCTGCTTGGAGAGTGATGTAGCTTAATGTAATTCTAAGCCTCCTGAAATCTGGTCCAAACAAACACATCATGCATAACGAATACTTTCATCACTGTTTAAATCTATTAAGAGAGAAAAAAAGGTGTCTTTACAAGAGACCTTTGTTTTTTGTATTGCTAACACTTCTTTTCCTGGCAATCTTAAAGGGTTCACCACTACTTCATTATTTCAGTGTAATGAGAGTATTAATCTTACCCTTGCTGACTTACAGATATCCTCAAGGATTGCAGCTTTTAACACCAGGAAATGTAAAGGTAATATAATGGCAGCTTTCCCATTTACTAGCCACTATCTTTCAAAACTTTTCTTTCCTTCCCCCCAAAGCTGTTGCTTCATTAATCTCCACGCGTGACTGAAAGCGTTAAAAGCTTTCACGGGCAATTCATTACAAAAAAAGACTTCTGGGGGACATTTCCCACCGTTTTAAAGAGCTCGCTTTGCTGTGGTGCAAAACAAATTTTGAAGTATTCCTGCTTGGGAGCCTCCCCGAGACCTCCCGCCTCAGATCAGAGGCTTTTAACGCCGGTGCCTGAGCGGGACGCGGAGCCCGCCGGCCCTCCCGGCGCTCGGAGCCCGGGGTGCCCGGGGGAACATCTCCCCCCAGCGGCCGCTGCGCCGCTCTCCTACTTCCCAGGGTTTGGATGTTCATTTTGGGGAGAAAAAAAACCCCCAAACAAACACACTTCAGCCTTAATTATAATTCCTTGTAAGGCAGTGGAGGTGATGGGTGTACCTCTCACTGTATAACTCTGTGTGCGTCTCCCTGTTGATAGCGACAGATGCTGCTGTACTCCCAAAACCCTGCAGATTACCACTGCAACTGGCAAAGATATTCCGAGTGAATTAAACTCAAATTCAGTCCTGTAAATTGAATCTTTGCATGCTGCTTTGTATCTGTCCCCACTCTGCATGTTTTTTCACTTGGCGTTTCCAAACAAGAGCAACAGATTTTGTTAATCAGTGTCAGAAAGAAACACACTTGACTACCTTATTCCTTGTGCCTTGTGCCTACCAATGGCACAAACCCTACAGTGAAGAAAAACGTGTCTGCAAACTGGAGACTGCTTCTGCTGCCTTTCTTACTCCTGGCCCTTGAGGCTGTGGGAGATATCCAGCTCAGCCCCAGCCCTCACAGGACAGCTGGCTGCTCCACCTCATTGGTGCTGCTGTTTTAGCAATAAGCATATTTTGGTAGCTAGACCCCCTTGGGCGATGCCAGGAATTACCAGTCAGTGTCTTTCTTGAGCATGGCTAGCCCCATGCACAGCTCAGTTAGTTCCCTTCTTGCTTCTCACCAAGTAACCCAGGCAGGTGCCTTCTCCCAGTTGCAGCCAGAGTTGAAAAGAAGCTGGTTCCTCTCACAAAGAAGACTACTAGCAATGCAAGAAAGATATTTTTTAGGCAATTGGATATTTGCCTACATCTGCAACATCAACATCTGCAACATTTAAGCAAAACATTATCCTTTATGGTTGTCTGAGTAATCAATAAAAATAACTACCAACTCATGCATGGCATAAGTTAGGAAGAAGGATAAAGGTTCCTTTCATAGAAATTTAGGAAATTATCTTAAGGAGAATTTTCTAGGCTGATAGCAGCTACCAATTAGAACTTGTATTCTCTGTATTGATTTGTGCTTTATATCTATCTGTTCTGACACTGACCAACAAAATGTTTCCCTTGTTTAGAAGTGGCAAGTGGAAAAAAACCCAACATAGTAGCACATAAGTGGAGACAAAACCGGAACAAAGCAGCATGTGAAAATTCAACTTACAGAGCTGGATTTGTGTTAAATACACTTGGAAATTTTTTTGAAATTTTAGGACTGCTGTTATGAAAACAGAGGGTTATAGTACCAAATTTTCTGACCTTGAAGGACTGTTGAGTTTGTATAAATCACAACTGAAAGAGTAGTTCTTACTACTGTTACAAGCAGTATTATGACTGCTGCAACTGTAAAAATACTTGGGGGAAAAATATTGCTATTTTACTTTTGATGGGATATTTTGTGGATTTGATTTCATCCTTTCCCTCTCCAGTCAGTACCTTTGTGTGTATATCTTTCCAACAGCACCAACGGTGGCAGACATGTGCCCTCACCCACGGCTTGTGAGCAGCACCCGTGCTAAAGCCTGGATTCTCCAGCTGAAGTCTGGGGGCCTGTGTTTGCTGTCTGGTGAGGTGGTGTGTGGTGAAAGGAAAAGAATTGACTTTTAAGCCCCAATCTGTGGGGGACATGTGAGTCTCCACTCCCAGTCTTCTGCTTGTCTTCATGGGGCTTGTGAGACCTTTCCCTCTTTAACGCTTCTACTCCTCCATAAGACGGAGCTGAAACAGCTTAAAGGGTTTCAAAAGAAATGTTGAGGGAGCCAGATGGATACATAGACAAGCAAGTGTGTGCTGCTACACAACATTTTTCCTTAGGAAATCTGACTAAAACACAGGAAAACTTGACTGTAGCATTCCCTGAACTTGATTAAGGGAATCACCTTCTGACTGTACGTGGATATCACAAGAAGCCATCATATTCTAGGAATGTCAGCTGGCATTATTGTTAACTACCAAAGCATATTTCCCCTGCTTCTCAGGTGGGCCTGCAGCTGAGAGCTCTGCTATCTAGTGAAGTCATGGCTATGCCAGCATGGCCAGCTCTTGCTCTATCTGTGCCTTCCAAACTTTGTGAGCAGTGGAATAGTAGTTACCAACCTCCCAGAAAACCTACAGACTGCCATGCATCCAGGTCAAAGTTTTACTTGAAAAGTCTGTAAGATTATATACAAGGATGATGTATTTTCAGCTGACAGGCTGCAGTTTGATGAAATCAGTGGTTTATGTACACTATGATTTCTACTAAAACGAAGTAGTAGCCAGGGAGTAGCTTGCTGATTGGATTTTGATTATCAGTCAAGGGGTAACAAAATACAATATCTTCATAGTAAATAAGGGACACATTTGTTTTCAGATTGGATGTGAAAAAAACTCAAAGATATGTAATCTAATCGAACTGAACAAATTAGTACAGACAGGTTAATCAGAAAAGAAATATGCCATGAGTCAAGATGACCTGTGTCCTGCGGGACTCTCAGTCATTTCTCACATTTTTCTCCATGTCATAATAACTTTTTCTTTCATCATAGATCTTTGACCAACTTGATTTAGTGAGCATTTTCTGTTCATGTTAATAATTTGAAGAAGTTGATCAGACACACAAAAAGAAATTCATTCATTCTCCAAAGACCACAAAAGTTACATCATTATTTAAGTAACACTGTATAGTATAGCTTAATGCATGAACCATTCACCATGATGTCTTAATTTGGACTAGTTGATAAGCTTGTATAGGAAAGTGGAATTAGGAGTTTTCAAAACTTCCTGTTTCAAAAAGGAGTCAATGGCAATATAGGTGGAAATTATCACAAACAGTTGACTTCATCTGCTAAAGAGTATTAGTGGATAGAGATACAAAACAGTTTTTCAGTGTAGAATTATCTATTTCCTGATGGTTCTCTCTAAAAAAAAACCCCAACAAACAAACAATCTCAACACTCTAAATTCTTCTACCTAAGGTTTCATCAATTGGTGTATAAAATTGTATAAAATTTTGTATGCAGCTGTATAAAATACAAGGGAATGTGCAGTGGGGACACATCCTGAGTCACAAGAAGAAAAACTAAGATCAAATAGGTACATTGAGCTTTAATTTTAATTTAACTGTAACTTCAGCTGTGAATGAAATTTGGAAATGCCATTGTACTTCATACTTGCAAGTGTATGACGAATTCAGTAGCATTATCAATAAAATACAGGCAAAATCCAAGTGAAGTGGTGGTAAAGCTTGTTATATAAAAGGGAAGTATAAGTGGCCTGACTCATTGGACAGGCAGAACTATCACTAAAGCTCTGGCAATTTTGGATACAGTATAATCAGAAGAGCCACAGAGCTACCTGCCTTACCTTTTGGTTCCTACATGACTGCATGCAGAGTTCTGACACAGGCATGTGAGTCTGAAAGATCATTCTCTGCTTTAGTATGATGATATTTGGCCTTACAAGCATGCAGAGCTAGGTAGTGACTGTCCTGACTGGGTCTGACACTGTACAAAGAAAGGAGATCCAATTTTTCCCCCATTGCCATGTGGCAGCTGATAGTGGGGCCTTGCAGGTGAGTTCTGTCAGAGGAGAACTCTTCCAAAACCCTGTGTTAGGCCAGGAGGCAGGTCAATCCTCCAACTCCCAATCCAGCCACAAAGCAGTTCAACCTAGAGATCCGAGGCAGGGGACATAGGTTATTCCCTATCCAGGTCACAGCACTAGAGAGAAAATGGGAGCACCTGCCTGGGTCACAGGGTTCTCTGTGTGCCACCATCTCCAGGCTGGTACATTGCTGGAGGACTGTAGTCATCACATGAAATAAGTTTCAGGGGGAGTTTGAGCACAGGGGATTTCTCTGAGTGGTTTCCCTTGCGTCATGGTTTAACACCAGCCAGCAGCCAAGCCCCGCACAGACACTCGCTCACTCCCCCAATCAGCGGGACTGCGGAGAGAGTTGGAAGGTTAGAAGAGAATTTGTGGGTTGAGATAAAGACACTATTAGGGAAAGCAAAAGCCATGCACAGAAGCAGGAAAACAAGGAATTAATTCCTGCTTCCCATGGGCGGGCAGGTGTTCAGCCATCTCCAGGAGAGCAGGGCCCCATCACATGTAACAGTGACTTAGGAAGACAAACACCAATCACTCCAAATGTCTCTCCCTTCCTCTTTCTTCCCCACACTTTATACACTGGACATGATGCCATATGGTCTGGAATATCCCTTTGGTCAGCTGGGGTCACCTGTCCTGGCTGCATCTCCTCCCACCCTTCCATGCATCCCCAGTCTCCTCACCAGCGTGGCAGTAAAAAAAGCAGAAAAGGCAATAACAAAAACACCTCTGTGGCAATAACATTATGATCACTGTTTGTTCAGCACAAATCCAAACCAAAGCCTCATACCAGCCATTGTGAAAAAAATTAACTCTATCCAACCAAAACCAGCACACTTTGGCTCTGCCTGCACATGTTCCCATGTCTGCACTGCTGAAGCTCCACACCACACATTATTTTGCAGCAGACATATGGATCTGGATCTACCCTTGGGCATCTGCTACTTGGGTACTACTGCTATCAGTGCAAGAGCACAGGATTGACAAAGACTGAGGTTCTGAGCAGGTTTTCCAGAGGTGATGTCTACTAGTACGTAGAGATGGAGGTCTAACAAATGCCCTGCTTTTTTTGTGCCTACCTATTTGATACTAGAAAGCTTTATTTTTCCCCTTTGCTCTGAACAAAGGCAGGAATCCTGCACTTGTGGTCTGAAATAATGAAAACAATTGGCTTAGCCTGATCAATTAACAGAACTTCCATTACCTACCAAAAAAAAAAAAAAAAAGAAATTATTATATTCAGAATTTCTTATAAACCCAAAGATCACATTCAAGGCCTTCAGAGTCCCCAGTATTTCTTTTTCAAAATGAATAATTTGAAGTCTATTGCTTAGCCCATGTTTACCTGTTCTGAGGCCCTTGATCAGATTAATTAATTAAAATTAAGTTTAGAACTCGGGTTTTGTGAATTTTAAAAATAATTATTCAAAAGTGACTATGCAAATGAACTACCCTATAATCTTATTTGTGAGAGACATCAAAAATGGCTGCAAGCACAAGTGAGAAGATGCAGCTTTCGCTTCTGGCAAACAGTACTAGGTGGTGGTTTTGAGACATGGAATTGCACCATCAGTTTTCAGAGAGGGAAAAAGAACTTCAGAGTATGTATGTGTTTGGGCACTTTTGCTATTCTCATTCCTAGTGTCACAGCACTGTGAAGGGGAATTTGCCTTGGGAATATGCTAGCCTTCTCTCTAGAGGCTCATCCTATCAACAATAGTTAGCAGATGAAAAATCAGTGGACTTTAAAATACAGAACCTTTATTTTCTAATGGGCTAATTAGAAACACACGACAGATACATAATCAGAGCCGTACGTAAAGTTCTGAGTGAGATATAAAAGATTATCTGAAGGAAAAAAAGTTTGTCTTTTCTGTTCAACAACACAGGGCTTGTGCAAGTTCCTAGTTATTTCACTCAGGAAGAATCAAAGTTTCCTTTCAGGCACAGAACAACATTGAGCTCTGACTCTTTGTGTAGTCAAACACAGTGCTAGTAGCAAACAGTCATGTTGTGTCAACCTTATTTCCAATAGTTCATTTAAATGACAAGAGACATTTAAAAGACAAAATATTCCTCCAATTCCAGGGACTGCTCCAAGAAGGTTTTTGTAGGGCTTCAGTATAGGGTTTTGCGTGAAACCCATTAGCATGGGGAACCACTGAGACCCTCTGCAGTCTACTTTTGGAGTCAACACAGGAGATGTTTGGTTCAGGTTGGGGGGTTGTTTTCCTAAATTTACATGGCTACTAGTTTTGGTACAGGTCACAGACAATTCTCATCAATATGTTATACTCTTGAAGTGCTAATCTACATGACCCCAAAAAAGTCAGAAGCATTCTGGAAGAGTGTTTTAGCTGGATTTTGCTCTTCCTCTTTAATATGCAATTTGCTGAGGCCAAGAACTCAGAGCATTTCCTGCAGGATCTGCAATGATGATGGAACAGGTAGTGCTTTTCAGGTGGTAGCCTAATTGTAAGATGCTATGTCTGGTCAGCAGACATCTGTAGGAAGAAAATTCTGCAACTCAGAGAAGATCCAACTACATTTGGTTTTGGATTTTTTAACACAGGATGAGCAAAAATTATACAATTACTGCAGTCAGCCACGATTTTTTTAAGGAAAAGCCAAAAACCATGATGTTCTGAACTTACTGTTGATTGCAATCAGCCACCTCAGTTTGCTCAGAGCAGCTGGCATGAACAGCTCCCAGGGGACTACATGCAAAATCCTCTACGACATTAGGCATGAACAAGCCTGCAAGCTAGCTGAACTCCACCTTCAGAAGAGTATACTAGAAACAATGATGATGAAATAAACTAACTCTTCACTTTGAAGTTTAAACCTTCCAGACCTAGAGAAGAGTGTATAGTGACTGAACCAGAACAGAGAGAATTCCCACAGGAATAAATGGGTCTGGTCACTAGGTGTCAGCCTTGCCTCTACAGGAGGACACCGGACTTTCCCCCTGTCCCCACGAAGCAGATGCAACCCTCAGCACTACAAATGACCATAGCAGTCTCGTAATTAGGGGAGAGGAGAAGACGAGGATGTTTGTGCGGGGTGCTTGTCTACCTGGTAATATCATACTCGTTACCCTCAGGTTTGGATGCTGGAAACAATGACAGGTTTCCTTCATGCTGAGGAGATGTGACTGGATGCCAGCTGCAGAGACAGCAGAGAAATTATGCTCTCTAACAATGAAAAATGTCAGCAGGGTATAAGCAATGAATGAGTAAGTGTTTTGTAAGCCTCCCAATATTGACTGTTTATCCTAGAGCACCAGTTCCTGGAATAATGCCATCACATGAAAATGCTGGCTCCTACTTCTGAAATTTGCTTCTGGTCTTTCTGGATACAGGAACAATGCTTGGAAACAAGATCCCTGCAGAGCTGAAAACTCTAAGGACAACAAAGAAAACCTAAAATGTATTCTTTAAATAATACCCTGAATACTTACGGTTCATAACAGTATAGTCAGCAAAAACAAAGACTAATTAAACATGCAGCAAAGTTTCAGTGGTGTTGAAGAATACACATATGTTTCTGACTTTGGATTCTCTTCAGGCAGAGTTTCATACCTTGATTCTCATGTTCCAAAGTCTCCAAAATTATCTTTTGCCCTGGCTAGCTATAGTACCATAGCTGTGTGTCAGTGCCCATGGTGGTCTGCTGCCATTGCAGATTCCTAATATGCTGTAAGCAAAGTCATCCAGCTCAGCCAAGAACAACAGTTGGAATTGAGACAACATGCAGTGGAAAACATGCAGTTTTCACAAGCTGCAGCAAAAATTCTGTGACAGCTTTTTACCTTCCATTTTCTTCTTAAGTTCTCTTAATGGACAGATAAGCTTTCCCACCTCAAAGGCAAAATCAGAGCACCCCAGTGCTTCAACCCCTCAGAGACATACAAATGAATGCATAAAAACTGACCCAGGTAGTATTTTACTACACAATCACATCCTCACTATGGTAATTCATCTCATGATCATCCCACAGCAAACACTTGTCTTTCAGGATGACCTTGGAAGGGTTGGAGCCTTCCAAAAACAACAATAACAACAAAACCCAACAACAAAGTCACAATTAGCCCAGACATTTTACCTAGAAGTCAGGGCAGTGGCAACATCACATCAGCCAAGTTCAACATAAACCCAGTAGAATAATATTTTGTCTGGAACAGTCTCAAGCCTTGTACATGGCCCATACTCAGACTGCCTGCTGCAATAAGTGTGATGGCCTTGCCAAGAAAAAAAAAAAAAAGAAATGAAAAAAGAAAAAGAGGGAATAAATGATTGCCTGTGCACAAAAAACCACAAGCACGTCAGTACCCAACCTGTGTTTTATACAAACATCACAAGCTGTCACAGTAGGTGTAGGGGGTACCCTATGAGACACACTGGATGCATCCTCTCAGATAGCAATGACACAATATCTGTGTTTAGGCATCTCAGCCACCTTCTCTAGCCATTACAAGCACCACTTGCTGAAGCAGGCACCTCAAGAGAGGCACCATCCTGCCCTTCCATTTTTTCTTTTGCAAATGGAGGTGAGTTTAAATTCTGTGCTTTTCTTATAGAGTAAACATATACATTAGAACTAGCACAAACATCAGCGTTTATTACACAAGGGTCAAAGAAGGCAGGCAGGCAAATTTTGAGTGGAAATATCAGTGAAGGACTGGGAACTGGGAATCATCCACCTTGAAAGCCAAAGGCTGCCAGGTGGGGATGTCACCAATTTCTGTATCCTGGAGAAGCTACTGTCTCCAATAGTTTTAAAATAACACTGCCTGCTTGCCAGCATCTCACCTCTTGTGGCACCAATATATCCTCCAGATTGCTTTTGTCATGAAATAATTCTAAAAGCATGCTTATTTTCAAAGACAAATACAACCTAATACATCAAGCCTCACAAGTTCCCAATGGCAAGCTAAGCAATCCACACTGGCAGTATGTCAATCCTGAGGAGAATGTCTGACCATTACCTTCAAATATCTTGGGTCACTGAAAGCAGACAGTGGGATTCAGCCTCAGATGCTGAAGTTTGGGATGCATTCAAGAGTGCCATGTTACAACTCCTGTCAAAGTCAGTGGAGTCTAGAGGTTCATTGAATTCAGTTCAGATGTCTGCTCCAAGCTGAATATGACAATTCTCTAGGCTCTACATACTGACTGCATCAATCATAATACTACAAAATTACAAGTGTAACTCCTAGGAGAGGAGTTTGAATTATTGTCTACATGTGAGCAATAAAAATTTAGACTTGCATTAATTTTGAAATTAACACAATACCTCACTATACTAACTTTATAGGGAACTTGGATTCCAATTTTTGAAGCACTGAACCACAGCTATGTTCAACTAAAAAAGTATCTCCCTTGTCAGATATCAAGTGAATTTATTTTTTTAATTTCAGGTACACCACAATGGGAGCAAACTATACCAGCATCACAAAAACCCCTGGAGAAGTAGTTTACTATCAATTTACACATCAACTTTTTTTCATAGACTGCTTTATGTCCACAAACTTCTAGCTATCATTACCTACTCAAGGAATAATAAATGGCAGATTTTCAGGCTAAATAGTGACAAATCTGCCCATATTTATAGACTGAAGCCCAGACAGGACAATCCTACCCTGAGACAGAACGAATCTTACAGAGGCTGGAGCAAAGTGCAAGGAGAGACAGATTTAGGCATTGGTGCATTGAATGCAAAACTGCCAATTCTTTCATATTGATATCTAGTGTAAGTAATTCTGAATTATGTGCACAGACACTCTTCTAGGAGTGTTCATTGATAAACACCAAATCCATTGCTCAAAGGGCCCTCCAAGTTCCTTGGCATGTGGCTTGGAATCTACAAGGTTAACAAGTAAACAACATTGCTGTTGACATTTTTAACAACAAAAGCAACACCAGTCCAGGAAACTCGAGCCAACACCCCCCACCTCCCCCCATATAAACAGATGCAGGAATGATCAACACTTTTCCTGCTCCAGAGGCACATAAAACAACCAGATTTTCAAACCCAGAGTGGGCCAGACAGGATGACACTGTGAGAATCATTGAGCCCTGTAGTTCCCACCACTACAACGGGAAAGGTGAGAAGAGACCTTGGGAAGATGCAGGGGCATCAGAGGGAATATTAAGCAAAGGAGACAGAATAGATCTGAGGATAGTTTGCTTCCACTGAGAAACCATACTTCTTTAGACAATGCCATATATTTCTGCTACAAAAGATCAAGATGAGCCACATGGGTGGGAGATAAAGGAGCTTTAAAAGTTCATAGTTTACCTCTAATGGGCAAGAACTTTGTCACACTTGGACCTCTCTTATCATAGACTAAACCATAACATTAAAGTATAGATTGTGAGTTATGTAAAACTATTCCTGTCTGATCACCTTTTCAGAAAATTTTAAAACGTAACACTGCATATAGAATATTAAACTGGGTATTTTTGATATACAGAGCATCCTTCTTATTTTAGATATATGTAAATATGTTAAATATTTAAAATATGGGACTTGTACAGTAATTTGAAATTACTTACAGAACTTGTGAGTGTTAAACAGTGCAAAATTAGTTTTGCATTAGCATTTAAGGTTTTAATATAGAAAATAATAGAAAATGGAAATAATAGTAGAAAATAATAAAATAGCAATGGGAAGCTATCTTCATAATTGATCACTTTTATATGACTTCCTGGAGGACTAACATCAATTGCACCTCTATGTCAAAACAATGCTGGCACACTGCCAGCGAAGATTCAGATCAGGGCCACTGATTCATTAATTTATTCCTTTTTGGAAATCAGTGGATTGTACAGTCAACTTTCGACTGTTAAACACAAATTCTATACGAAGTATAATGAAGTCAGGTTATCATTGTACATATGAGAAGGGAAAACCCATGTATTTAAATTCAATTAATTTTGAGTCTGCAGTCAGCCACCTCTAAGTATAGCATTGAATGGCTGCAGTCAGTAGAGTCTGTTCCTAAGAAAGAGTTGATTTGTAATTATCACGGTACTTCTTTACAGGCCTTTATTTTGATTGCAGTCACATCTATAATCAGTTTTAACAAGTAATCATTCAAAAGTATGATGTTGTTGACAAAAACTGACATTGCATTTCAGCATTTTGTGACACACATAAAGTTCCTTTTCCTCAGGTACCCAACAATGCTTTTCCAGCTACAGCAGATTGGGTGCTTCTTGCTGTGTCACACATTGTTGCACATGAAAAACTTGTATCAAAACAGGATATCCAAGGCAATTCTTTATCTTATGAACATGAAAACATGGTCCATATTCCTAAGTAAAGAGAATGGCTTTAGATGCCAGCATTGACTTAGTCTTGCACCAGTAAGCCTGACATATAAACAACAGTCCTTTGGGACACTGTTTATTATGGATTTATTAGAAACCTCGTCAATAACTTACTTGTGCTTTTGATAATTCTGTATTTGGTTGCTAGGAGACTTGTGTTCCTGATGAGATAAAATGAACAGGAAATCCTCTATAGCCTTGTAACTTTTTGCACTAGTAAATAAAAATTCAAACAACTGATATAAAATACTGGCTACTGTTAACAGAAGTGAGAAGAAAAGACAAGCAATGCGTATTTTAAATAAAGGAACATATAGCCCTTTTTTGCCCTCTCCAATTAAAAGATGATAAAATATCACCTTTATCAAGTAGAATGACCGGATTTTGTGGAACGTGGCTGTTTTGGCTCCAAGGTATTTGTAGCGTTGTAGTATCAGAGCCAGGATACAGCTGCCTTGTGACTAAGACATCGTTCACTGAATAAGTGCTATCCAATCCCTCGACGTCACCAGACATCTGTTTCCTGTTTTCATTCTTTCTTTCACTGTTATCATTTTATCCAAGTTACCCTTTCACCTGAAAACCACTTAGAAACCCACAGAAACCAGCGTGTGCATGCGTGTGTGTATCAAAGAAGTTGATTTAGAAAAAAAATTGCTGAGAGCAATTTGTTCATTTTAATACAAAGAGCAGAAATGGAAACAAACTTGCCTTCCCCCCGTCTTCTCCTCCCCAAAATACACAATGATACATAAACACTTTTGTCTTCTGGTCTTCACTAATATGACTAACTTCCTTCTTCACTTCCACTTAAGTAGCTTTCCTGTTGAGTACCACCACCTCCACAAAATACAATTGTGAATTGATTCATAAAAACAGAAACATTATGGCACAAATAAGGGAAGGCAATAAATACTCTTCCCCCTCTCCAACTCCTTCCCAAATGGAGGCAGTAGTAATATTGTTATTGTAAAGTTATTGTAATAACAAAAACTTGAAAAAAAAGAAAAATAAAAAAGTATTGCTTGTCATTTAAGGTTCCAAACCAACAATCATCAGGATGCAGAACAGGATACATCTAAAGTGAGAAAGTTATTTACTTCACATTCAAGTTAACACCAACTGTACTTTTTTTGGCACACAGTATTATTCTCAATGTGCCAAAAAAGTGTTGGGCACCTTATAAAACATGAATGTTAACGCCACTAAAACAAAATTCCTGCTATTCATAGTCCAATTTTATACTGCTGTTGTTTTGCTATGTTTCACTTATATTTAAACCCCAAGTCGGGAGAATGATCATTACTGATAGCATTTAACACACATTAACAAGGAACAACAGAAGTTGAAGAGTAAGTTGCCAAAATTTAGTGACTTTCTATTCTTAATCTCTTGATTTTAGATTATTTAATCAGAATGAGAAGACTTGTTTTATTTTGTTCTGCGATTACAGATGCTCACATTAATTAATAAGGCAGGTTGTTGCGTGAAAGAAAAATCTGGGCTGGTTGACAAACTCCAACAAAAATTCATCTGCTTCTTTTTATTATCTGAAAGAAAAAGCAGATTTTTCTCAACTCTTCCCCCACTGAGGTATACCAGCAAAATACAGGTGTTGCACAGAAGAAAGAGGAGATTCTAGCACACAGAGGACTTTCCCTATGAGATGGGATGGTTTGGGACCTATAGGAAACTTTAAGTAGCATTTTCAATGGCACATGAAAATTGGAAAGCAAGATGACTTCTCATATTCTCGTCTCCTGGACTCTTTCCTGCATTCTTATAATCCAATTATGACTATTTTAAAGCCAAATTCAGCTTCCATTAAACTATCTAATTATGAAGCAGTTCATTAACTTCCAAGGAGTCAGAGCATGTTCTAATACATTACCTTGTTTTCCCCTCTCATCCTTCTTTACTGTCTAGTTCATCATCCCAAATGCCCAATCCTAAACTTCCACACAAAACCTACAATACTCTTGCATAGTAATAATACAGTGCTCTGGAGAGATTGATGAAACAAACTTTTGTTGAAAAGTATTTTTCAAGACTTAATCAAGTTGGTGTGATTAAAATGCTATTTCCCATAAACACAATTTGTTCATAACTTTTCACAGCATTTAAATTCATTTGTCCACTGTCACACATGCAATCTGTGATCAAGCTGAAAAGTGAATGCTAACTGCGTACTTCACCCATCACATCCCCATCCTTCATAATTCGCTCTCACTGTTGTTCATTGACTCTGGATCCTGCTATGCATTTTTATTAATGAGATTACATTTGTGTCAGGACAAGCTTTAAACTCTGTTTGAATAACAAAAGCCATTGAATTAAGACAGTTATCTTCCCCTCCACCTCAAATTTAGATAGAAAGTTATTTTAAACCACACACACTGTCTTTCTCAATTGCATATGAAGAAATAAAAGAAAAATCAAGATCTCTGAAGCTCTAGTGCTACTGATGGCAATGGTAAAATCCAAAACATAGCTATAGAACTGAAGAGGTTAATGCAATCTTTAGTACTTTTTTATTTCTGGTTCTTTTTATTTTTCCCCAAATAATAATACCTCTTAGAGCTATTCAAGATCAATTTTCTAGAACTTTTAATTTTATGCAATATGACTGCAAAACTAATTTTGGTTTTGTACAGTCATGTTTCTGATTTTAAATTTATTGGAGAAAATATAAACTAATTATTACGACAAATGCCTCTTTGGGATTATCCTTTGAAATAAAAGCAACACCAAAACCTTTTATCTCAGAAAATAACTGGCAAACCATTGGAAGAGAAAGTGCCCAGACCCATACTTTATGTCAGACTCCACATTGTTTTCAAATGTTAAGACTTTTGATACACTCTATTATGACAATAAAAAAGTTGAAAGCTACACCAGAATATTACATGAAGAAAAATTTATGTTTTGTCCACTATAATAGGAGTCTTAAAAACAAACAAACACACACCACTTCTATCCATTATTTCATACCCAGATGTTTCCTGTACACCTGCAGTTGTCTCTAGTCCTGAATTCATGAGCTATAGTATTTCAACAGACTCTCATCAGTTGGTTTTAGAATTTTCTTGTCTGCCAGGTTTACGATCCAACCCGGAGCAAGACCAAAAAATATCTGTCTAGGATCCTTGCGTGCACTTAACATCTTAAAGAGTTCATCCTTAGTTATGTCTGGTAAGACATAGCCATATTTCTTGGCAAGTTCCAGCCTGGCTTCTGCAACCTTGGATGGATCTGCCAGGTACCCCCGATTCCTGGGATCTGTGTAGTAACGGACGAGGTCTTCAGGTGGGAGCATTCGCTTTGGGATAGGTTTGCCACGCAGGAAAAACACTACAGGCTTGCATAAAATTTCTGTGGGCAAACATGAGAGAAGATCAGTGACTACACTTCATAATACAGATTTAAAGACATTAAATGACACCTTCTCATTTTGTATTAAATTAATTACTGCATTCATATCAAAAAGTACCAAGCAAAAAATCAAATCTCAAGAATATTCTTGTTCAGAATGAGATAGTGGTTTGCAAGTTTCACATAACCAAACAACTCTGCTTTAACTGGTATTTATAAGGTCAATCTGGAGGTGTTGCTACTTCTAATACATTTAGAAAGCCTCCTTGGGAAAGATAACCATAACTAAGCTAGGTGCTGCCGTTTATTTAAAGAACTATTTCCAGATTTGAAATAATGCATTTGTATGGCTATTTACACAGTGTAGCAATAAATGTCAAATTTAATGCTTCTGTAAGTATTTTAAATAAAGTATCAATGGCACATGCACCTATTTAGTCCTTTGTGGGACTATACTCTTTTCCTCAAATATTACTGATTGTGGCAAATTATATTCCAGAACCTTCTAACCTTATTATTTTATTATTTTCTGGACTGGAAAAAAAACCACCAGAACTTGTATCACTCCAGGGTAATGTATTTTGCACACTAAAAATGTCTATTCCTCTTCTTCTCAGCCTCACTCACACATAAAAGCTGCATTATTGTCAATAAAACTGCATGAATGAATGTTAGGCAGGATGCAGCCTCAAGCAAAGCAAAGCCTCATTCTTCAGTGAAAGTGTTCTGAAAACAATAGCCATTTTAACTAGAATGATTCTGAGCTTCTGTAACTTACTTCCTCACTTTAAGTGGAAAAGCATTTTAAATTAAAAATATAAACATCCACAGTGTTTTTTAAATCTATTTTTTCCTGAGTTTTCTTAGAGCTATTAAACATGGGAAACAGAAGACAAAAATTCAGCAAAACAATATTTTTAGCTCCTCTATTTACAAACCTATTCAGATTTCCTTAACGGGTTGATTGGTAAACAACTAACAGTGGAAGGACTAAACAGGTGAATGGTTAAAAAAAGGCAAAATTGAGGATGCATTATCATTCATCATTAGGGGCTGGAACCAGATGATCTTTAAGGTCCCTCCCAACCCAAAGTATTCTATGATGCCATAAATATACATGTAACTGTTTTTGAAGCTTTTAGAAGCTGATGAATTTTCTACTAAGAACTGTGTTTGAAACTTTGATTTGGATCATTTAGTCTTCATACATTCAAAAAAAAAAAAACCACAGAAATTAAAAGAAGTTCTTACCCAAGCTCCTTGGGTCATAGAAGGATGTTGTTACTACGCCTCCATTTTTTTCTATAGCTGCAATTGCTAATTCAGATGCCCTCTGCACTTCAATATTTACTTTTGCTGCAAAAATATCAGCACCCTGTAAATTTCAACACATATTACAGTAATATTAAAATGAGTATTTTAAGACATGCATTTATACTTCTCTGAGAACTTGTAAGGAACATTAATTAAATCCTGCAAAATATTATGAACTGTCTGTTCCCTGCACCAAGAGAGGTAACCAAATTGCTCTCAGTCACTTGGGTTGAATAAAAAAGAGCTTTCCATTTCCAAATTATTCATACATTTCTTTCAGTACATTTTCATTTTCTGTTGTAAAATACTTCTTCAGCCTTTTGTTATGTGCTCCTTAACTCTCATGTTTGCAGCCTCTTGAGTATAAACACATCCCCCGAGTCGTTTCTTTTTTTGCTGACACACAGTGCCCTCTAGTGGACTTTTGATTCACAAAAATTCCACAGCAAACTAATTTAGAGAATCAAAGATGCTTCCAAAACATGGGAATGACAACCTGAAAGGCTGAAGTACTAAGTGTGTTGTCTGCATACCTCCTCCACCAGCTGGACACCGTAATCCCTCTTGAGAGGCTGCACTGTCACACCTCTGGCGTTTGTCAGCTGAGTTAAGTCAATCGGCTGCGTGGGATCAACTCTGCCCAAATCAATAAGGTACTGAAGCCTCTGAAGACTCAGAGGCTGGTACTGACGTCTGAGGCTGGGGAGAGAAACACGAAAAAAAACCCAAACAACTCAAACAAAGCAATGAGAAATTTACAAAATTGAAGTTTTAATAGCAACTGGTCAACTGAGATATTGCGATTTTTACCTACTCCTAAACCAAAAAAATACTCAAGACATTACAGTGTCAGCATTTTTTGGCAAACCAACAAGACTGTAAATAACTACCACCTTCAAAGTAAATCCAGCTTGGGAGCTTCACTGATAGGCAGTCAAAAAACCAAACAAACTTAGTCAAAGACTATCAGCCAAACTCTGTACATGCTCCTACAGAGCTTACATCCAACAAGATTTTCTGATCCATTAACACTGTACCCAACATCTCAGAACTACTGAAAGGAATCTCCCTCAAAACACCATCAAGGAAGAGAAATATTGAGAAAATATGCATTAACCCACATCCTCAAAGGGAGCTGGAATCTCTTGTCAACAGCCATTGGCTTCAACAGAACCTACTTTTGTGCTTTCTGAAGTTTTAACTTCAGTATACTAACCAATCCCTAGCACAGTTTCCAACACCAGAGTCTATTCCTCCCTGTGCACACCATTTATGCTGATGCTCAAAACCTCCTCCTACAATCTGTTTGACAGCCGCTGTCGGAAGTCTCTGAGTGGCAGCTGAAAAACTGGGAAGCAGCTGATCTCTGCTACTGGCAAGCCACATATGAAAGACAGGTAACAGAATCTGTGCTGACAGACAGTCCCTTACAGAGAAAAAGTTCAAGAAGTGGAGGCAGAAGGAGGAGTGAGGTGAAGATGAACAGGCAGAGACATTGTTTGGTGTGCTGCCCCTGCCCCAGCAGCGTCACTCGAGTGCACTCAGTGCTCAGCACAGAAACATTTACAGCAGCCTGACAATGATGTTTTGCAAACAACATTGAAACTACAGAGCACTTCTTTGTTTTCACATGCTGTCAGATGTTGTTAAAACCAGCAAGATTCTAATAATTTCTTGTCACTGCAGGAGCTTGGATTTCTGCTGTGGCTTATTCATGAACTTGTGACCACTATTAACATAAGAAGCTGAGTGTCTGCATTCTACAGCACTTCCTTTGCAGGACCGTGGATCTACACTCTGCTTTCAGCTACTGAAAGTGCTTCTTGTTTACTCTTATAATAATTTAAGCAAACAGAAGGAAATAACACTACCTGGAAATAGAATTAAGACTCAGAAAAAACTCTTTAACAACTGGGACAGATCTCTAAGTTCTACTGCATGCATGACGAATGGAAATTAAAAAGTGCACAGCTATTTGATGAAGTGGTATCAGGACACAGAACTTGAAATCAAGTCTAACAATTCACAAATACACATTGGTCTTTTCATTCTTGAACTGTCTGCTCACCGTAGCAGGTTTTTGCTACTGCTGCCTGTAACAGCACTGTATGGACACAGAAGTTTTCAAGACCAGATCTAAAAGCAACAAAATGGCTACTGACCCAGGTAACACAAATGCTACCTGATGAAACAAACCCAGCTTTAAAAAACCCCAAACAAATAAAAAAATTTTAATCAAAATGTTTAAGTTGTCAACAGAAGTGAAGGAAATCTGGAAAATACTGACACACATTTCTCCAGGTAAGAACAGTGACTGGAGAAAATACCTGTTAGAAGAATAATCTTAAACATTAAAAAGGTGGAACAAGGACAAGGCACAAACAAGTGCAACGTGAAAAAAGGACAGAAGTATTAAACAAGGCAGAATGCCCAAGGAGAACAATGTTGAAAGGTGACTTAATGCCTCATCCAGCAGATTTGGTATTAAAGAGCTTGTCAGGATTCCAGGTGGAACAGGCAGGGCACAGACAGACAAAGACCACAGTGCCACAGGGCTGGAAGGGCAGAACCAGGAAGAGAGGCAGAATTGTTTGGCTGGCAGCAGATCAGAGCTTCTGGTGAATAAGGTGAGGAGAAACGACAAAACAAGGCTTTGGATTACACTTCCATGCCTAACATCCTCACTCCAGTCACTGGGACTGTTCCCAGTCAGTTCACTGGGTTAAGAGACAAAGAGAAAAACAAGCAGAAATGAAGGAATGGTTTCAGAGGAGAAATTCACTCAGCTGGAAGAGGAAGGGTAACCTGCTATACATGAAGGACTATGAAGAGAGGAGAGCAAATAAGTAGACATGTAAAACAGGAAATAATTAATTAAAGAATAACCTCACAAGAAGTGGGAAACTCTTTTGGTAAAGAAGCAAACAATCTGGAGGAATTTGGGAGGCTGAACTTTTTCAGTGAGGCCTGTTCTGGCATATTAGACTCTTGCTTCAGGAGAAAGATCAAGAAAAGCAGACAATGATTAATTTCCAAGTAAATGTGAAGAAACTCACCTATGCCCCTCATTAAATCCGTATCTTGGTATGGCCAAGTAAAATGGGGTTTGACCACCCTCAAAGCCCAATCGGGGGCGATTCCCTCTTTGTCTTTCTCCTTTGTGACCTCGGCCACACTTCCGACCTCCGTATTTTCCACGGCCACGTCTTCTTTCCTTCAAAACAAACAATGATACATTTAGTCAACTACTTCAGAGACAAGTATCTATAAAACAGGAGATTTCAGAGATAAAAACAACTGAACAAAATGCTGATTCCTGAGGAAAAATTAAGAGATAGATCTCTTCTAGGGGAAAAAATAGAAAGGCAGTAATGTGATTTTTGCAGAGCACAGCTTTAGGCTGGCATCACAAATAGTCTGGGGACAAGTCAGTTTCCTTTGGTGGCAGGGTTGGTCAAGTCTAGCACAAAACTGCACTTGAATTCTATACTATTTAGTGGCTCTAGAGAGTCTTGAGCACTTTTAGGAGATTGCTGCTTGCTGTTCCCTTCTCTATTCCTATAGTTTCAGCCTTTGAATCTCATCCCCCTCTACACTAATATTTCCCTCCCCCCGCCCCCAAAATCAGGAGGGTTTCTCCCTGATTTCTTTTCTTAATTTTGCTACCACTTCATAAGGAGACATATAACAGTTTTGTTTTCAAGAACTAGTAACAAGGACGCTAGCTGGCATCACGTTCCTTTTCTTTGTAAGCCTTCTAACCTTCCCTTTCCAAACATATGACCCCATCCCATAAACACCTGGAATTGAAAACCTTTTACTACTCCCCTGCAGCCCCAGCAATGGCCCTGAGCTTCAGCCAGCACCATTCTTCAGCCAGTTCTCTGTGGGGATGGCCGCACACATGGGCGACAAGGCACGCGAAGGGCAACACACACAGCAGTGCCATCCATTCCTTTGCCTTTCCACGCCTGTTCTGGCCAGGTCGCTCTCCCGGTCCTGCCACGATGATGTCTGTCCTTCTGACAGCCATGGAGGCAAATCACACCGGGACACAGCCCTGCCGCCAGGGCCCACCCGGCGGGCTGCAGGCACTCACCCGCTTCTTGGAGCCGGGGTTAGGCCGCAGGTTGGCCAGGCTGACCCTGGGCAGGGCGCGCAGCAGCTCCAGGGCCCGGTTCGCGCCGCTCCCGCTCATGGCCGCTCCCTCCCAAGGGCGCCGCCGGGCAGCGCGCCCGCCCGCCGCGCTTTACGGCAGCACCGTAAAGCGCGCCTCCCGCGCCTTGCCAGCAGTGTCGCGCAGCCGGCGGGCCGGGCCCGGTGTTTTAGCGGTGCCCGAGCTCAGAATTCCAGTGGTTGGGCAAAGCGCCCTCGCTGCGTTTCGCTTTCCACCTCCTGCTGTTTTATTACCGAGACCGCAGCCAAGTGTTTCAAAGCCGAGTCTTTAAAGCCATCAGGCTGCATCCAAACGCGGCTGGCCGGTGGTGCAGCGAGCCTTGCTCGGCTGAAGGTGCTGGAAATATCCATTGTGGCTGGAGACTGTCGTGGTTTATTTAACCCCAAACAGCAACCAAGCCCCACGCAGGCTCACTCCCCCACCAGTGGGATCGGGGAGAGAATTGGAAGCATAAAAGGTAGAAAACTCGTGGGCTGAGATAAAAGACAGATTAATAGGGAAAGCAAAAGCTGCGCACCCAAGCAAAGCAAAACAATGAATTAATTCACTGCTTCCCATGGGCAGGCAGGTGTTCAGCCATCTCCAGGAGAGCAGGGCCCCGTCATGTGTAATGGTTATTTGCTAAGACAAACGCCACCACCTAAAACATCCCCCCTCTTCCTCCTTGTTCCCCCCACTTTATACACTGGACATGATGCCATATGGTCTGGAACATCCCTTTGGTCAGTTGGGGTCACCTGTCCTGGCTGTGTCTCCTCCCACCCTCCCATGCACCCCCAGCCTCCTCACCAGCATGGCAGCACAAAAAGCAGAAAAGGCCTTGGCTCTAAGCCCTGCTCAACAACAACAAAACCATCTGTATATTATCAGCCCTGTGTTCAGCACAAATCCAAAACACAGCCCCACACCAGACATTGGGAAGAAAATTACCACAGCCAAGACCAAGACAGAGACTTTCCTAGTACTGCTGCAGTACATGATCACATGTATTATTTCAGTCTTTTAAATTTAAACGTGTACCTACTGGAAAACCACACAGCAGTTTCCATCAGTATATTGGTCTGGTGGGATGGATATGCAGGGTGCAGGCTTAGTGCAGTGAAGAACTGAATTGTAGAAGCTGCCATTGTGGAATTACAGAGCAGAAAGGCCAGTTCGCACTGTGAAAGCTGCTACTCCTCAGTGTAATATCCTGCTTTCCATCCCGAAACTTATGTTTGGCAGCACCTTCTTCCATGTTGAATGTCTGCTTCACATTGGAGACGAGATCAGGCAGCAGCTCTGCCAGCCCTGAGAGTAAATGGGGGTAAAATGGAAATCGTGCTGCAGAAATCTGTGAATTTCAGTATGAAATCTGTATAACTTCTTACCCCCTTAAAAAAAAAATAAGAAAAATTACATTGTAACAATACACAAGATGCTGATACGGACAACCATCTTATGTAAGCCCATTTTAGCCACTAGGGCAGGGAAAGCTACATAATTTAGAGCATGCTTTGCCTCATAAAACTGTCACTGCTTTAACCAGAAATTTCAAGTCAGGTAGAAAAGCATCATACTTATGATAGATATCTCACTCTGAAGAGACAGCCAATGTACCAGTTTTTGAAAGGTTCACAGCTCAGATGTTTTCAGCAATTCCTTTGGGATTCCTGAAGGTCTGTTTCTTGCACACTTGTCTGTAACCAGCAGACTGCCCCATGCCCAATCCATGCAGAGCTCACATTTCTCCAGTGCCCCCAGGGCCATGCTAGCAACAACCGGGAATTCAAGTAAGATCATTCCAGCTCTACTGACTAAAATATTTAAAAGCGTATTGTTTATGAGCAGACTATTGACTTCTTAGGCTGGAGGTTCAGCAGCAGCTCACTTTATGGAAGTGACATTTACCTGGTAAATAGCAGAGTAGAGAGGGAAAGCAAAATTTTGTTCATGTCCCAAAAGGGTGATTTAGAGCAGGAGTCAAGTTTGGCATACTTAATAAGCACCTGACATAATGTGAAGCTCCTAATCTTTGAAGCATTTTTTATGCATAAACTATTTTCTTAACAGACTTGAACTGGGTACAGTACATGAGGCAGGAGCACACACTAAATTAGAGAGCAATCAAACCACAAAAAGTTACCTGTGAAAAGAATCCAATTTTAGCAATAACAGGAATGCCCTGCCATAAATACTATGTATCAAAGCAGCCTAACAATCATGGCAAAAGAGGATGTGTATTCAATGTTACACAGCTGGCATAAAGGCTTCTCCAATAAATTTTATGCAGCCAGTGCTGGTGATGCTGATGAGCAAAAGCTTTGTGAAAAATCGTCCGTGTTTGGCATGGAACACAGCAGTGGGAAGGATGTGAAAGAAGTATAGTGTGCACTCAGCTGCTGTCGGAGCTGCCAAACAAGCATCCATGCCAGCTAGTTACCATCCGGCAAATACAATGAACATATTGATTTTCTGGGAGTAAATATCTGACAAAGATGTATGGAATAGAAGACAAAGAACAAAGTATTCCGGTTTGATAGAAATGTGTCTGTCATGCATATTCAGAGTTGGTCTAAGTATAGGGAATGGACTGGAATGATCCAGTAACTTCAACCAGAGTGCCTGAATAGCCTAACACATTTCAAGATGAGTAAGAATTAGTGACTTGTGAGCTGTAAGCCAAGAGATTTAATTCGGTGGTGAAGGCATCTGATCCGATGAGGACAGATGAGCCCCGTCTAACCGTGCTGTTTGCTATATCTGTACTGGTTGTCCTGCCTTCCCGTGCCTTAACCTTTTATATTTTACCTATTTAAGAACACCGTAATTTCCTTTTCCCCCTCGGGCCTTACAGCACAGCACAGCACAAGGCGCCCGCCCGCGCCCCTCCCACCCGGCTCCCGCCGCCCTCCCGGACCGCCTCCCCGCCGCCGGCCCGAGTCCCGCCGGCCGCCCCGCAGCCCGGTGCATGTGCGGTAACAACATGTCGGCTCCGCTCCCTGCCATCGTCCCGGCCGCCAGGAAGGCGACGGCCGCCGTGAGTGCGGGCGGGAGCGGGCGGGGAGCGCGGCCGCCCCGCTTTGTTGGCACGGCGGGCGCGGGTGGGGGGTGAGGCGCGGCCGCGCCGCCGGCTGAGGGGATGGCGGCTGGCCCGGCCCGGGCGGGTCTCTGCCGGTCCTTCCCTGCCAGGGGCGGGCCGCGCTCGGCACCTGGAAGGGCAGCGGTGCCCGCGGGGAGCGGCCGCAGATGGCGGCGGGGCCGGGGAGGGGAAGTGAGCCAAACGGAGTTTTCTTGGGAGAAAGTGGTGCCGTGCTCCGAACTGTGCCTGACCTTGGGTGGGCGCCTGCGGCTCGTGGGCGAGGTGCGTTTGGTTGTTTCGTGATCCTAAACCGCTACCTTGGTTGTCTTTTTATTTTGTGTTGTTTTATTTCCCTCAGGTCATTTTTCTTCACGGATTAGGAGATACCGGGTGTGTATTCTGATCCACTGCATACTTAGTAGCTATTATACTTTCAAATATAATCTGCATGTTTTAAACACGTGAGCAGTTAAAATTTACTTAAGCTTCTTATTTTGCCCTTTACTGAATGCAGCGGCCACCAGCAGATAAAACTTCGTGTGTCCTGCAATGATGGTGACAACTACTTACTTAAAATTTTCCACCAAGTCCTCAAAAACTTTACTCACCTAATTTGGTCTGAATGTGATCTCTCTTTTGTTCTTGAGACAAACTTTGTAGCAAAAGAAGTCTGTGGTTTTCTGATCATTTGCCTTTCTGAGAGTGGGTTTCTGGTTATTCCTGTGCTTGTCTAAATTTAGAGTTCCTTTTTATACCAGACTTGTGGATTGTTGGTTTACCAATAGGGGCAGTTAGTCTGTGGTTTCTTTATCAATAATGTCGTACTTACACTAAAATCCAGACCTCTATGATCTATATAAGCAAACTCCAAAATAGTCAGCCAGCATCTACAAATTTCTGTCCCTGAAATACAGTCTTCAGACTCCAAAACAATCCACCCGAATAAAATGTGAAATGCGCTGTTGCCTTGTTCCTGTTATATCCACGTTTGAGTAGAAATGGAAAGAGTAGTAGGGAATTTCTGGGAGGCATTCTAGCTCTGGTATAATGTTTCCATTTGAAGCTTGTGTGTGCCCAGAAATAAGCACGCATTCATTAAAGCCATTGAATTAACAAGTTAAGAGAGTGTTGAAGCCTTTTTAGTGGAAGACTTTAAAGGAATTGGCACTTAGATACTGAAAATAAGTAGCACGAATGCTTTGTCTACTGTGCTCCCTTGTGGGCAAAATTACATAATATTTTTTAAGAACTTTTCTTTGTTACCTGGAATTTGAATGTTGCTTCTAGGTTGAAACTTGCTATGTTAAATATTTTTTTCAAAGAACTAACAAAAGTTAGCTGTCAGAATTAACACTTGCATAACCTGGGCATTTAGTAACTTAAAAAAGAGTCAAGTCCATGCACTTGGCAGCATTCTACAAGTGGAGCTTTTTGCTCTGATTTGTTGTGCTGACACGACACCTTGTTTGCATTATCCCTCTTCCTTTCTGCTGGTAGCACGCAGCTGAGGCAGCAGCAGTGCTGCCTGCATCTTGACACCAAGCGTTCAGCAAGTGATTGCAGAATCTTTTGAGCTTTTGGAATTTGAGTCCTTGCAAATCGGGTCAATGTTGGTTTTGGCAAGGGATGAAAAATAGAGACTCGCTCTTTAACCTAAGCTCTATTCCTTAGGCAAAGTGGCATTTCCATTTCAGTGTCAGAGCTAATGCACAGCCTCAATGTTGCAAATGCACTGAGCATACTGGAATGTCTGCATTTAACAAGACATGACACGTCTGTCTTGGAAAATACAGGAAATACGATGGTTTAGTTGTATTCTTCTTCTAGTCCGTTGCATATTAGATTAGATAGGCTGCCTTTGCCATACTGCTGTTTGGGGGTTTTTAAATAAAAGCTGTAGTAATGACCCAAAAAATTGTCTGAAGTGAACTTATTAACAGTTTTATAACTTCCCCCAGTTTAAACTGACCTGTTCCACTTCACATGAATTTTTAACTTCATCACTTCAGTTTACCAACTGTATTTTTCTTACTCTGGAATGTGCCTAACAGAAGCTATGTTTTTTCTCTCTTAGCTCCTATGTAAATGGCACTTAAAGATTGGTCCATACTTGTCAAAATCTGAACAAAAGGTGCAACATAGAGAATTATTCCAAGGAGTCAGCATTAATATGTACACAATGTTGCTTTCCAAATTTATCAAATTAGTCTTTATAGTTGGCTAAAAAATGTTGCCAAATTCTTATGTAACTATCTTTTCTCAGTCATATTTCACCTTTAGATTCCTTTTTGACCTTCTGTGACTGCAAATATTGTGCAAGTCATATGACCTGCAATTTGTTAATGAGGTATATAAAAGTACTGGTAGGAAGTAGGCTGAGATACACAGTCAGTGCTTCAAATGTCTGTGATGTCAGTTTGTTGGAAATGCCTTTAACTTTAGGTAGCATACATTAACTTTTCAGCGTGATATTAAAACTAAACCAGACATGCTTTTATGGCTGATCTGCTGTTGGTCTGATTAGTTCAGCTGTGTCACTGATGAATTTGTTAAAGGTGTTTCCTGCTTAGAACCAAATTTCCAGTATTTAATTTAGTGGGTTAGTTAGGAATACTAAATGATGAGAAAAATGAGGGAATACAGGTGCTATTGAGTGTTCTGGAAAGCCAAGTGCAGACACAGGCAGTGGTTTCTGCGTGGGTTCAGATTTGGGTCAAGGTCAGTTCCCATCTAGATGAGGCCTAGGGTGAGTCTTTAGGTTATGCTCTCCAGTGTTCTGGTTTGGAGGAAGCTCATTAACTCACCTGCTGTGCAGAACTTGTGTTGTTGTGGGCATTCATATACAGTATCTGCTTGAGATTAAAAACCTACTGCAATCTGGGGTGTTGTTCAGGACTACCTGAATCCAAGAGCATTTAAGCTGAGCTGTAGTAGGGCAGATTGATTAGGATGGCTTCATGTGGAGTTAGCTTGGTGTCAGTTTGCTACTGTCCCACGTCAAGAAACGTGGTTTGCAGAATGCCAAGTTGGCTGTCAGAGAAGCTGTCTTAACTCTGCAGAAGCAGCAAAGTAGCCTCTGAGCTGCCTGGAAGCAGGATACCTGTGTGTGCATCTGTTGTGGCACAAAAATTAATAAAGCCAGACAGATACAGAGTGGACTCTGCCTGGAGCCACAGTGGGATTTCTGTAGCTGCACCACAACTATGGCACTCAAATGATCTCAAGTCTCCCTGACTGTATCTATACCACAAGCATTCAGGGGCTGAATCAACCTTCTAAGTTTAGTACTACATTCATTGTATGCTGTGGTTGATGGAAACATTTTCTAGAAATGTGTTTATATTGATCTAATGCAGCATATTTCATACTTGCTCTGTGCTGATGCACTAGCACGGAAATAAAAGCTAAGCCAAAACATAAATGAAATTGAATATATTTTTGTTAACAGGCACGGGTGGTCAGAAGCACTTGCAGGTATCAAAAGCCCCCATGTGAAATACATTTGCCCACACGCGTAAGTTTGTAATTTTCTTGTTTTGCCTTTTCCTGTAGAGTTGCATGTTAAGACCTCTGCACAGATGATGAAGTGAAATTCATTTGGCTATCTCTGCATTTCATTTTTTTATATAAAAGCTCACTCTAAAATAATGTTGATGTTATTAAATGTTTCTTGTTTTTAGGAATGGCTGTGTGATTTACCTTGGGGCAAAATTGCATTTTTTTTTGTCTTTTGGTTCTGTTATTTATTCAGACTGAAAACATATTTGGAAGTTTTAGGTACAAAGTTGTATCATTTTTTTTTCAGTGGATTGAGTTGTTTATTGGTTTCTTTTATCCCCCCAACACTTTTTTGTCAAAAAGAGTTTTATTGAGGAGTAATTTTTTCTTTTTGTATTTTACCTCCCACTACACATAATTTGTATTAGATATACATACTTAAACTTGAGTGTGTGTATAGTAGATTGAAACTGTTGGTTGCAAGGAAATTTAAAGATTCACAGGATATTCATATTTTCAGCAAATAAAGCAATTTGAGCTGTCTTTGTGCAATTTGAGAAGTGAAATACTTGTAAACGTGGTCAGGCATCAGTAAATATGGCAGTAAGATCTATCTAGTATTTACTTGGGGGTAAAAAAACTAATAAAGTATAATCTTAATTTATTTTAGCACAAAATTCAGATGGTCTTTTGCAGATGTGGAGCAGAGATGATAGGGAGAGAAGGAAGCAATGTTTTGGTGTTTTACTGAGCTGTAATTTATTCATTTATTTTGCCACATGGCCATGCTTTGCTGAGCCATTCAAGAGGAGCTTAGCAATATCTGTTGTTTTCTTTGCCTGCCCTTTGTCTCCTTTCAGTCCTTTCCCACAGAATTTATGCTGCTCAGTACCTATAGATTAAAACTAAAGCCAGATTTGATCCGTGGCGGGATCCATTGAAGCAGTCTTGGTGTGGCTGGAGGGATGGCACACAGCAGCACAGGGTGGGAGGGAGCCCAGCAGTGAAAGAAGGCACTGCTTAAGCAGCTTCAGCTCTTGAGAGAAGCATGTGTGTCCAGGCTTGGATTCACCACGTGCTGCATCTGGCTGCTGCCTGGTGATGCTGCTGTAGGAGGAGCCTTCATCCACTGAACATGTGAATGGAACTGTGATCAAGAACTCCTAACTAGAAATAACTAAATAATATATGTATGTTAAAAATATGTATATAAGATATATACCCTCACACACACACATTTAAAGCAGCCCAGTAACATTTTGCTTGCTCTCCACAGAGAGTGGTAATTCAGCCCTGAATATTAAATGTGTTTGGGCTGGCAGGTTTCAAGAGAGTTTTCTTCAACAGATGCTTCAAAGCAGCTAATGTTAATTACTGTTTAAAAGTGAGACAGTGTTAGGGGATATGTAATTTCATGATGTTACTGCATCTGCATTATTGAATTTCAGTATATATCTTATGTCAGTGGTGTTCATTCTCATTTCTAGGCCAGTTATGCCAGTTTCTTTGAACATGAACATGTCTATGCCATCATGGTAAGTATTTGTTCAAATGCAGACAGTTCTAATCAAATTATATCTGGGGGTATGAACTCATTGTTCTTAAATTAAAATCATGAACAAGACAAGTGTCTGGTTTTAATCACATGCAAATGTAAAAACCTTTTTGCTTTAGTTCTGTTCTCATAAAAGAGCTGTCATGAGTACACTCTAATTATCCTTTTGTATCTGTGGTAGTGGTTATTCCTCAGGACTAATCTGTATATCTTAGAACAAAACCCCATTTTATTTTACAAGTATGGTCTGTAGTATACATTGTGTCAGAATTCACAGTCAGTAGAAGTAGAGGCTTGGAGTGGAAATATTATTGCTACTAATGAGTAATATTTGGTGGGTCAGTAGGATATATAGAAATTGTTCTCTAGAACATCCATTCTGAATAGAGAACAAGAAGAATATAGTAAATTTCAATGACCTTAAACCAGTCTTCAGTTTTGTTGGATTTTGGGCTTTTTTTTTTTTGCCCTTAAAGTAACTTGTATTTGTTTTTCTTGTATTTCTTCAAACCATATTTTAATTTATACATGCAGCAAAATTCCTGCTAATATTTTTGGAGCAAATATCAAAACCGTACTGCTTAATCAGCAGTAAATTACAAAGATGTCAAAACTCAGAAAAGCCTTGTTGACTAGATCTAGTCTTTTAAGCTACAGTTTCACAGATTGTCCGTTGTTTCTTGTAATCTATGGGTAGTAGGTACTAAACAATATGACAGCTAGCATTTTTGTCTGGAAAACATCCAAATTTCATTATTTGTGTATTTAGGAAGTGGAATGGCTGCTCTAATGAGTAATGCTCTTGTTGATGTTTTTGTAAGGTTTGATATCACTGGACTTTCTCCAGATTCACAGGAAGATGAAGCTGGGATCAAGCAGGCGGCAGAGAGTGGTATGCTTAGGAATAGTTTTTATGTCTTAAAAGTACTTCTGGGTATTCTTGAAAATTAATTATCAGTATGAAACAGAGTTAGCTAGATGAGTTGTTGTTTGTTTGTTTGTTTTTTAACTTTATTAGTAAGTAGTGTAATTCACCAGTATAGACACTTCATACTCTGAAATGTGGAAACAAGTGTATTTTTTTTTTAAAGATCTTTTGGGTAGCTCAGCAGGTTAGAGCTGTATTAGCAGCCAGTTGTGTTGCTTTTACTAGAAAGAGGATATAATCTTCCCAGCACTGGAGCTTTTGCAAGACCTATTTGCATGTTTTTCTCTTTGAAAATGATACAGTGGCACTGAAATTTCTGACTGTGCTCTAGATCTTTTGGTACTTTTAATGTATAGCAGCCTAGATTTTCCTTTCACTAGCTTTCTGTCAATGCCAGGAAGAAGGTATCTTTCCTCTTCTGGACTTTCTAGAGAACGGGGTAGATTTTAACTACTGACCTTTATTTATGTTGCAGTTAAAGCACTGATAGATCAAGAAGTAAAAAATGGAATTCCTTCTAATCGAATTATTCTGGGAGGCTTTTCTCAGGTAAGGTGTAGTTGGAAAGAACCATTGTCCTTTTTCTACAGAAGTAACCTAGCTTTATTAACTTGGAAACCCAGACACTTATATTGAAAACAGCTGATGTTAGATGCCTCTAAAATTTTAAGGTGTCAATTTTCCTGTGCTTTAGTGAATGAAGTTTCTTAGTTTTATGCAAATAATTACTGTTCACTGGAAAATGAACACGCATGTGTATAAAAGGTACTAAAATGAATAGTCTGTTTAAAAATCTTTATGCACATAACCTACATAGTTTTGCTTGAATTTCTTCGTAGTATTTTTAATTGAAATTGGTAGATATTTGGTGGTCTTGATTTATTTGGAAGATCTTTCCCTTCATACCTGTAAGGCATCTGTGGTGGTAGGTTAGTAGATTAATTGATCCGTGCATCAACTCCCCAGTCTGCATGCAAATAAATATTAAAGTAGTGATAATACTGTTGTAATAGTCTTTTTTTTTTTTT
>VZTJ01005187.1:462377-495648 GCA_013397795.1 Orthonyx spaldingii | reverse complement strand
TTTTTTTTTTTTTTTGACAGCTGTTAGTTACAATACATTTGCTGGCTTACTTCTGAATTGACCACATGGACTTGGAAGGGAGGAGAAAAACGAATGTTGTACATTAATACTGGTTTTAGTGTTGGCTCTAAAGAAGAATAGATTGGAATAGAAAAATACCTTTAAAAGAGAAATCAGAGAACTTGAAACAAACACTAAAAAGAACTTTATTATCCTTATTCTAATACTTGTATCTCTTTATTTTAGGGAGGTGCTTTATCATTGTATACAGCTCTTACAACACATCAAAAATTAGCAGGTGTCATAGCCCTCAGCTGTTGGCTTCCTCTACGGGCCTCTTTTCCTCAGGTATTTGTTTCTTTCCTAAGATAATTTACACTGGGGGAATGAGTATATCTGAAGATTGCATCTTGTGCAGGAATTAATGGCCGTTGTTATTATCAAATGTTGACAGTTCTTTGATTGCTTGGAAGTTTTTAAAATAGGGCCCTGAAATTTTAGATTTTGTTAAGTAAGGAAAATGAAGAAACAGTAGCAATTCTGCTTAAAATTACACTACTAGAAAATTTAAAGGGTATAACAAATTTTCCTTGAACATTAATTTTCTATCTGCCATTTGTTCCGCCTGCAAGGCACTATCTTACTAGAGACTGGGTGTTTTAGCAAAGTTTAAGTTTTTTTACTTGGCCAGAAATCATGACTTTCTGTTATAAAATTTTTGCCAAAATTTTATTTACAGGTCTTTGAGCTTAATGTGTTGTCAGGTACAGAGCTTACTTCATAAGGAGCTTGCAGACTATACATTGTATGTTTTTCGCCTCAGAATTCAATTTGCTTGTCATGCCACAGGGTATAGTGCCATATATTTTATTTCAAAGGTGTTAGCCTTATCTCCACTTATCATCTCTTTTTTCTCTTTTCCTGTCAAATTCCACCCCTCCCAGGGCCCTATCAGTGGTGTCAACAAGGATATTGCTGTTCTTCAGTGCCATGGGGACTGTGACCCCTTGGTTCCTTTAATGTTCGGTTCCCTCACTGTTGAGAAGCTAAAGAGTTTGATAAATCCAGCCAATGTAACCTTCAAGACTTACTCTGGCATGATGCATAGTTCATCTCTTGAGGTAATTTTCTCAATACACCCTGGTTTAGCTGGGTATAGTTAATTCTTTTCCCTCAAAACAAATATTTATAGGTGTTGTTCAGTTGGTTGTGGTTTTGTTTCTTTTTTTATTTCAATAACAAGTGCTTCATGCTACTTGTTTTGGCGAGTAACTGAATTCTGGGCTAAAAAAATATCCAAAGCTAAAGTTTATATGACTAGTGAGAACTTCCTCATAAGACTGTATTTTGGGGACTAGGCAACTTGGTCTATAAAATGCTCTTTTTCCCAGATTTTTATTATTTGCTTAGTAAAAAAAGAAACAAAACTTAACCTGAATTAAGACGTTCTCGTAGCATAAATCTAAGATGGCATTTTGGAGAGAAGAATCCTGGTAGTTCTGTGGATGGAAACATCAAAGGAATAGGGAGGGAGGGCTGACATCATGGAAGAGCCAGCCTCAGAACCTGTATTTATGGTTCTGGCTCAGCACACAGCTGAGCTGATGTAATAACTTCCTGCTGCCAGAAAGGGGTGGACTCCCTCTGTTTGTGACCTGGTGGCCCTGACTTCCTCCTTGCACTGGCTCTGGGGCAAATCAGAAACTTCCTAGAACCATTTTAACTTGCTAAAATGGCAAAAGCTGCTGCCTTCAGTGTTTGCAGCTGTAGAGAGCTGGAGCATCAGAACTCACACAAAGTAAGTGCTAAGAGCAAGAAATCAAAGAGGAGGCAAAGAACAGATTTGCAATTTGTAGCAGTAACATTGTTAATTTGAATTGTTGCATCTTGTGGGAACTCTGCCTTTTGCTGAGTTGTGACACAAATATTTTAGAAATGTGTTCTTTCTTACAACAGTGACTTAATAAAAAATAAGATTAACATGGGTTAGTTTCTCAGTCTAGTTTGCTGTGTTACTTTTCCTTAAGGGAGGAAGCACAGTGAAAATGAAACTGAATGGTTAGGGGGAGGAGTTGCTGGCTTTTCATGCTGCTGATAATTTGTAAAAGTTTAGAGTATACATGAAGCTGTGGCCTTAGCTATATTGAAACCCTATACATAGTCAGCCTGGTGCTGAGATCACTTGATGATTAATATATATCTTGCCTGGTCAGAGAGAGAGAAAAAGTAGTCTTTGACTTTTTTTCTTGTATTTTAGCTTCTTTTGAGAGCATAGTGCCTTGAAATTATCAGCCTTGACTTGTGTGCAGAGTGGTAATCAAGTAACTAATTGTTCAATATTTCTGGCCCAGCTACTCATTATAACTGAAATGTTAAAGAATGACTTAGTGTAGCTGATTATGTAGTAGTAGAGAACTTCAACTAATGCATGCTTTTATCTTTAAACAGGAGATGATGGATGTAAAACAGTTCATAGACAAACATCTACCTCCTATAGACTGAACTGACCTGTGAGAAGCCTTCTATATAAATACACCAGCATCAACTGTGGTAGAGTGTTAAATCTTTTCATATGCCTGATAGGAAACATTATTTCTATACCTGCAGTGTTACTACTGTGTTGCAAATTTATACTTACAATGAAGATTAAATAATACACATGTGCAAGAAATTATAGTCTTTTTAAATGTTCATCACCCAGTGGTGGGAAGGATATGAATGAGGGAACTGGGTAACAATGACAGAATGTAACTGTTTTAAGATGTCTGATTTTTTCCTTGATTGCAGAATTTTAAACTATTTGTACAAATAATAAAAAACTAAATTTAAGTGAGCAACATAGATGTGACCAGTTTAGTTGTACTTGAGACATGATTTGTTCTTAATATTCATTGAAAATGCATGACAACATTTCTTTTATGTACTGAATGCATAAAGAACACAACATAAAACACAGTGGGCATAAAGTACAGAACATGTAACATGGTGGGCTTATGATGGTAGAATAAATGCTACCAAGGATTAAGCTTTAAGGACTGTATGTTAATTGTTTAACAGATGAGGAGGATTGTTCTATAATGGCTAGAAGTCAGCAAAGGTATTTCTTATATTTAAACCACCTCAATTTTAAACTGTTCATATAGGTAAATACTGTGGAAATTATAAAGGGACTCATTCCTTATCAGACTGTTGTTCGTCACTTATTGTAATTTTTCTTTTAAACTAGTGCAAATGTTGACTTGGAACAGAATTCTGAAGAAGTGCATAAGATTAGTTTGAGTTTAATTAAAAAATTCTTGTTTTTATACTGAATATTCATCTTATGCTTTAGTTGTTGTAGTTTTCATTTTTTTATTATTTCACATGAACAAATACAGAATATAGTTTTGATTTTTTTCTGTCTGCTGTGGAGTAAATAACTGAAAATAATGCAGCTGCTTAGTTCTGTGTATTGTTGAACTCTCATCTGTAACACACTGATTTATTTGAATTATTTCTTACTAGAAATGTAAGTGCAATTGGGATATAACTTCTCTAAACATTAAAATGATACTTTTAGATGATGCCATATAATACTTATTATATGTTGAGACTTGATTTTTTTTTTTCTCTGAATAGGAACAAAGCATTTTATTTTCAAATCTATCCTTCTACATTTCACTAGATCAGTATAGCCTAGGAATGTGAAGACCTATCCTGGAAAAAAAAAAAAAAGGAAATTGACAAGATACAGAATGTTTCTTCTTTCAGAAGCTTAAAATTGTAGAATGCACTGATTTACAGGAGTTGATGCTCACTCAATAGCTTTTTTCAGTTACGAGCCATAATTTACTGCTGGAAACAGATATTCTGTAGCATTCTGAGGCTGTCATCACACTAGGAATGTTTAAAATAATGCACTACACTTTTTACCCCATAATATGCTGCATAACAATGTTCTATCTTATAATATGCTTTCAGTCAAAGAGTATTTCTATTTTGGATGTATCTGTCATGTCAGCACTGTGCTTCACACCTGCATTTAAGGTACTTTTCCTCTCCCAGGAGTCCTCTTACAGTGTATGTGGATTTACATCAGACATCTGCCAGTACAAATACATATGTGAGGAATTGCACCTTTATATCTCTCCTTTAACATTGCTGCTGCCAGAGATCTGACCTGTTTACCTAGTCTGAGTTATCAGTTTTCAGTGATTTTTTTTTTTTTTTTAATGTATTGCACTTCATTTTTAGGAAGCTGCTTCTTTTCTAATCCAGTTTCTCTGGATTATTAAACATCTCTTAATATATAAAATTGAAAAGGAGTTTTTTTCCTAAATGGTAATGAAACAGTTTTAGATCTTCCATCTGTGTAGTTAAGAGGGCATTTTTGTTAACTTTGAAATTTAATTAGTCATTTCTCTCAGTCACTCTCTTCTATAGATCTGCCAATTTGTCTTTCAGTTAATTTAGTTCACAGAAGAAACCATAATATTCTTATTGTAGTTGTGCCAAAGTTCTCTTGAGAAAACATTATGTCCTAGTGTCATTCCCAAATTGCATTAGCTGATTTTGCAGTTCTGCTGAATTGCAGCCTTGGTAAGCAAACTATATGTTATTTGTCCTAGTTTTTAGATTTATCTTGATTCCCCTGTTGTCTAAGTAATTCCCTGAATATTGGCGTGTTTCCAAAGTTATTGCACAAGTTTCTAATTTTTTCTTCATTATTTTCATGTTCTGTTTGTAGATTTGTTGATAACATTGTTCATCTGTCTTAACTTCTAATTGACTGTGTGCTCATTTCACATGCTTTTCCTTCTGCAAGAATTAATTTGAAAAAGTATTTCTAAAATGTTCAAGTGAGATCTACCCTAGCTTCATTCTGTGTTGGCTTCATAACACTTTGTTCAGTTTGGTGAACTGTATTTACAGCTGGTGGTCACTTTCTTGTGCTTAGACACTCTAATCCAAGTCAGCTTCAACTCTCGCTGTCATGATGCTTTCAGGTGTTTTTCTAGAAATGCTTTTAATGTGTTAACTTTGTTCAAATATTCAGCTATCACAACAAGATTGTTTTTCATACTGTTGTTTTGCTGTTTGCTTTATCTACAAAGAGCTGTGTTACCAAAGTAAATACAAGTAAATGTTTTGACTTACTTTGAGTTTCTGTATTCTAGGAAGAATTCTCCTCATTTTTTTTCTTCAGGATTTTATGTTTATATTGTGGTTGGGAGTTCTTAAAGAGCCCAGAAGCTAGAAGAAGCTTCAAGTCTGTATTTCCTCCCATATTACACTGTGTATGTTGAGCTCCTGTCTTTTGTAACTTCCCAGCTGGTTTGAAAGCTTTGTGTATGATCTTGTAGCTGAACTTCTTCACTATCTGAAGTGATTTGATGCTGGGAGCTTGGATTCTTGTTATAATGCACGTACTTGAGGCTGAATAATAGCTCAAGCTGATGGGGGAGTTTTCATAGTATTCCATTAAAATGAGAAGTTGGACTGTCAGTGTTCTAAATATGAATGTCCTATCCTCAAACTACAGTTTGAACCTGTCCAATAATGAAGTTTATTTTTCGTAATGTTAAACTTTCCACCAAAGGAGATGATGTCTATCAAACCTGTGAAAGCATTGATAAGAAAATACCTTGCTTGCAGATCAGTTTGTTTCTATGGGTATCTAACTCCCTAATGTGTTCTTAATTTCAAAATGGTACTTAAATTTGACTGCAGTTTTGTGTTGTCAGAAGTCTGACTTCTTGTTGCAATATGTTGCCCACTTTTCAATAAACATGTTGAATTACATATTATAAGCCAAATTTTCCAGCCATTCTTGAGGTAAAACTGTTTTGGGGTCTGTACTGTGGTGAGGGCTGTATGGTTTGGTCTCTTCCTCCTATCTTGTATAATTACAACACAGTAGATTGGTAAAAGTACTGTACACTGTAACTGGTATTAGAACTGTTAATTAAAACATGTTCTCTCTAATGGAGTATACTGCACTTTATTGAAATCATTTGGATGCATCTTTTATAGAAGTGCTGTTTGTGTTGATGGGTATGACTGAGGGCAAACTGTAAGATGTTAACAAAGCCAATATGTACAGGACCTGTGTCTCTTAAATTTTATAAACAAATACTGAGCACTTACTCCTTGTGTTAAGAAGTATAAGCCATTTATATTTACTACAAACAGCTAAGATGTAATTTATTTTACTAATTTTATTTATGATAAGAAATCTGAGCTTTGGAAATTATTTCTGTAGTAGGGAAAGATGTAAAAACTTTCCATTTTTAATCATTGTAAAATAAATTTCAATCGGCATTTGGGCAAGTAGTAAAGATTTTTTCCATAACTACTTGAAGGAAGTTGAGCTTTTACATGCTGTGAAACAGCCACTCTGGAGGCTCCTTGCAAATGTATTGCATGGTAATGTATGCATACTATAATATAGAAGAAAAATTATTTGTAGTTACTGCAAAGAAAACCACTTACCAAGTTATGTTTTGCTACTTTGTTGAAAGAATCCTAAGTGTGATTGGAGGGTGGTTTTCATATTCTGGGTTAATTTTAACTTGGTTTCTTGGAATTTGCAATAATTTTGAAAGATAGAAGAAATTAAGGTATTTTCTAGTAGAGTTATTCTAGGACACTGAAGAGCCAAAGTCTTCCCACTCTGTATTGCTACACCTTTCCCTGGGGGTTTTGTGTTGTTGGAAAGGCTTTTAAGTTGAATTAGGTTTGGCATACACACCACTTAACAGATTTGTTAAAGAAACAGTTTTCAGGTCAGGGGTTGTTACATGTGCTTAGTTTAATACTGAGGGTGATCAGTACTATGCATACTGCAGGACACTCTAGACAAAATGTGGGATTATCTGGGAAGAGAGGGAATGGAGTGCACACGTGGTAAGGCAGACTTCCCCCCTCAAGCAGCTTAAAGCAACTAAAAGGCCACTTGTCTCCACAGACTGCAATGTCCAAAAGTCCGTGTGGAGTACAGTGAGGAGTTTCATCAATGTGAGGGAATTCATGGTAGATGCAGCTCTATGTGAATATATTGTGGCAAATCAAGAGTCTGAGAATAGCTAGTAACAATAAAGATGCAATATTACACAGAGCAATCTGCCAGTTTATATTTTATGAAAAACATTTTGAGTAATGTTCAGTTTCTGTTTACTTTCAGCCCTGGCATCCCTGATAAGGTAATTGTGAGAAAAAACATTGCCTGAAACGAGCATAGTAAAAAACCCCAAAACAACACAGTATAGTATTGTATTAAACTTTATCAAATATAGTATGAGAACAGTGGTGTAAGTGAAGAACGTGACTCAAGAAGTTTTCAGAATGTCTGTTGGTTAAATTGAAAATGTGATTCTTTGAAGATTAACAGCTGTAGAAGAGATTCCCCCTTCTTGCCCCTCCCCCCCCCCTTTTTTTCTTCCTTTTCATTACTTGCCACTCTCATCTTACCACCATTTGCCTTTGGGATAACAGGTTTTATTAATTCTCTTTGAGTTAAAAAAGTGCCTTTGATGTAGCTGATTAAAGTTGATTTAAACAAAGTAGTTGTATAATTTAATGGACATGCACAAAATGAACCAGTAGATAATGTTTTTCTTTTAGTACCAATTACTTGAAAAGACCAACCTATTGCCTCCTTTTTTGTCTGCAAAACTTGTAAAACTTAAAACTTCCAGCCACTTTGGCTGAGGTGTAGTGAACTTGCTTCAGGCATCTAAGTGGGAGGTTTAGCTTGTGTGGAGAAGATAGACTTCCCTCGTTTAAGGTTTGTTTTAAAGAACCACTTCTCTGTATTAACAGATGGAGCAGATGGAGTCTGAATGTTCCTCGATTGTGAATATAAGCAAACTCTTAAAGTAGTTTGTGCTTGAAATAATTGGCTAGCTGTGTTGTAGTATTTGAAATTATCAGAGATCTTTAAAAGGCTTAAATATTTTAAGTCTATATTAAAAAAATAAGTAAAAGTTACCACAGAATAGAGAAGTCTAACACACTTTAAAATGAAAAAAGAAATAAAAAACCCCAAAACATTAGTTTAATTTTTTTTTTATATTTAAATGCCTGCAGGTACTGCTTCTCAATTCAAAGAAGTGAAGACATTTTGAAAATGTAAATAACATTTTGAAAAAGTAAGTTTAAAAAACCCAACCCATCTGTTGTATAAGTACAGAACAACTAATCAAGATGTATATTGCTATTTCAGAAATTTTTGAAGAAAATCTTGTTACGAGGAATAGTGAGGAAATCTTGTTACGGGAAACATAGCTCCCCCTATGTGTCTGTTTTGGACTCATCTCCTCTTCCTCTGCAAAAGTTGATTCAGACCAGCTGAGATTCTGTTTTGGAAGATCTAAGTAAGACATTGCACTCAGGGCTCAAATAAAGAGCCATAACATGTGGTTACGTAAAACCTTCTGCAGTGCTGTAAATGTTATATTTTGCACCGTTGTGTTAATACCTGATTAGAGGAGCTTTTTCCATACAGAATACCAGTCCTCAAAATGTAGAATTTGAAGTGCCTTTAAAATTCAGTGCAGTTCAGAGATCTTTTACTACAAATTCTGTAGTAGTACAGTGTGCTACTGTGTTGCCACTCCTGCCCCAAATATTTGAAGATGTTGTCTCATATCAAATGAGACTAGTCAGGAGAAATCTGTTATTTTATAAGTGCACTCTTAGGAGACTCATATCTGCCTGCAAAGTCTTAGTATCGTAGAAGACCCCGTGGTCCAGCAAATGACACTCTTGGGAGTTCGACACAAGCTTTCTGCATGAGCAGGTGTGCAATACCCTTTAGAAAATGTTACAAAAGGATGGTGAGGATACGCCGTAACAGGTAAGTGCAGTGCAACCAACAGTGTGTTATTTCTTCTTTCTAATGGGTTAATTTAGGAGAAAGATGCTAAACAGAAAGGAAAAGGTTGGTTAGGTCTCCTTTCCCTCTCCTACTCTTCTTTGGACTCAGAGAGACATGTTATAGAAGAGATTGGTGCCGTACAATCTGCTTGCTTTAGAACCAGCTAAAAGAGAACAAGCATGAAGTGTGTTTCTTTTCAATAAAGTCTTGCTTTCAATAAAGTCCCAAGGTTGATGGAGTAGCTGATATAAAGAATCTGGTTAATACTGGTTCAGTTAATTGATACCATTCTGGTATTGTAGAATACAATATAAAGAATGTGGGCTGTATTATGTTTTCTTTTAATGCATCTACTTGCAAAAAAAAAAAAAAAAGGATATGCATTGCCATCTGATTATTATTTGGTTTCCCTACTGAAATATTTCTCTGATGCTACTTTTGTAAGATTAGATGTTAAATTAGTGTGATGTGCTTTCCTTTTATAAGTGCTTTCATGGGATTTAATTTACAATTGTCAGTTTCTCACCTGAGACATTTTGGATAATAGATTTAATCTGCATTTTGAACTCTTTCCATGCATTTCCAATGAAGTAGGTGTTGAATTGTATTTTTAAAAGAAATTTTAGGAAAGTCTGAATGACTTTATTCCAGAGCTTAAATACATTTAAACTAACCATACTGATTGATTTGAGATATCCAGTTCTCTGATTGTGTTGTCCCTGACCTAACTTGCACCTACTGTGGATGTGCCAGCTTGCACCTATGTGCCAGCTTGTTGATCCTGTAGTGTAGCAATAGCTCTGAGCTGCCAACACCCTGTGTGTTGCTTTTATCATTGATGTAATTGTGGGGAAAAATGATGTTAAACTTCATTTGAGGTTAGCATCAGGTTAAATACGTGTGTTTGATTATTACAGGTACTAGGTAACTAAATCTAGACAAAATGGAATTAAACCTGAACTGGCATGATGCCTTAAATGTTGTGACAAGCAGTACTATTGTTTTTTGTCTCCCCACAATCTGCTCTTGAATGAAAAGGTATTATTTTCCTTAAAGAGTCATTTCTTTGTTCTTGTTGGGCAGAATAAACAAAAAAGCTGTAGACAAAGTTCCTGTGTGTTTGTCCAGTTCATGGCCCAGATCTAACCTGGGAGAAGATCCTGTGTAGGTCTCATGTAATTTTAATTGCTTCTAATATTTCTGTGCAGGCCTTACAGCTGATTATTGTGTGCATAGAGCAGGATGTAGAAGTGCCCAAAGCCCACTTGCCTCTATTTGTCTTCAAAACACAGGACAGTCTTGCTGCCCAGTGCATGACAGACAAATGTGCTGATGGTTCTTGCCATAACGGCTTCCGTGAGTGTTGTTCAAGGAAAAGGCCTGCCCTGCCTATTCTCCAAAATGTCCATATTTTACAGTCCTCAGTTCACAGCTGGGGCATCCACAGCATTCGACCGCTTACTAATAATGGGTTTGAGCGGCTCTATAAGCACCCTCCTAGATCTTAGAAAGGGATAATCTTTCTGTAACCTTCAGATTTGCCTACTGTTTTTGTGTCATGATGCAGTTCTCAACCAAAAATTGCAGTAACTGCATTTAGCTCAATTGATGAACAGAATTCCATTAGTAATGATGTTTAATATTTCTATGTCAAACTTTATAAATGTGATATGTCCACTGGAGCACACACAAGATTTAGACTAGATCTAAGACGGAGAAGCACGGTAGCCCCTCATAGGGTGATGCTTTGCCAATGCCAAAGTTCAGCTTCATTTTGCTGATTCGGAACTTGTGTCTTCCAAACTTACTCTGAAGTTGCAATTTGAAACACTCACCCTATTTAATATAACAGTAACTCCTAGGCTTCTTAAAAAAACCCCAAACCATATATATATATATATGTATATATACACCTTCTCTGTTAGAGGGAAGAGGGGCTTTTCCCCATCCCTTTTATGCTAATGAAAATCAAGTGCCTGCAGTAATTCTGACCACCCTGCCAGCCGAAGAAAAGCTCGGTGTAGAAAGGGGATTCCGCGCGGCATGGTTCGCGCTGTGGCAGCGGGGTACGAACAGCGGCAACGTTAGCATTGCTGGGAAGATGGAGAGGGTAAGAGGTTGACAGAATCACAGAATATCCTGAGTTGGAAGGGATCCACAAAGATCATGAGTCCAGCTCCTGGCCCCGCACAGGACACCCCAGGAACCACACAATGGGCCTGAAGAGCGTTGTGCAAACGCTTCTTGAACCTGGTCCGCGTTGGTGCAGTGCCCAAGCTTGTCAGACGTCAGACATGTCGCTGTCCTTTTGCTGGGTTTGGGCTTTTGGGGGTTTTTTGGGGGGACCGCTGCGCGGGAGCGACCGCGGCCCCGCCCCTGCTCTCGGCGAGCGGCAGCGCTGCCTGGCTCGCTCCCGCGGCCGGCGCTCGACGCGCGCTGCCTGGCGCCGCCCGGGCCGCCGCCGCCATGGCCACGGAGGACGAGATCATCCGCATCGCCAAGAAGATGGACAAGATGGTGCAGAAGAAGAACGCGGTGAGCGCCGGGACGGGACGGGACGGGACGGGGCGGAGGAGCGGGGCGGGCGCGCACCTGCAGCTCCGCCGCCCACGCCCACGACTGGTCGGGCCGGGAGCGGGAGTGAGGGTGGGAGGGGGAGCGGGCACGGGAACGGGAGCGCCGTCCCGGCGCCCGAGCCCCGGCGCCCAGGAGGTGGCAGCATGGGGGGCGGCGCTGGGGGGGCTGCGCCGGCACGGAGCGGAGCGGGGTGGGGTGGGTGTGCGGGAGTCCCGCACTGNTCCTGCTCGCTGGAACCGCGCTGTTAGCCTGGCTCGGGGGGAAACCTGTCACCCCGAGGAGAATGCCTGCGGAGACGGCCCCTTGTACATGGAGTTGTTATTGTTTTTAGGCGTGAAAGCTGGAGTTGTAGGTGGGATGTAAAAACTAAGATATGAGTGAAGAGCCCAAACCCAGCTGCGGCAGGGCCAGAGTTGAGTAGGTAAACTTCACAAACAGATGGGGAATATGAGCCTTTTTTCTTTCTTTTTTTCTTTAACGTGAAACACTTGGTTGTGTTTATTAATCTGGAGAATAGGTTGTGCCTCAGAACGAAGGTAGAATATAGTTAGGTAGGATTCAGTTGGCTTAACTGAAGTGTTATTGTCATGTATACCCTTCATACACAAGTCAGATAACATATGGTGTTTATACGATGCCTACAAACACATCAGAGTAAATGAAATCGAGTGTAGAGCAACAGCCAGATAACTGATTGTGGTTATACATAAAATAGCATGCAAGTAAATTGTAAATTCTGTTTACTATGTCTTTATCAGGTGGGTGCATTACTATTCTCTGGAAATACGTGCTTGTATTTGTGATTGTTGTTCTTCCTGCAAGGTACTATTATATACATAAAGTTAAGGGGTTTTTTTCTTTTGTTTTTCTTTTTGCTTAATACTGGACAGTTTAAAGAGCATTATTAATAATATTTGCATATTTATAGAAATGCTGATTACATTAAACCAATGAAATTTGTTTAGTTCAGAATATAGGCAAATTCATTGTAAGTGCACGCAAGCTATGCTTCAATCCTTGAGGTTCCATTATATGGCACGGCTTAGCTATGATATATTTGAACTCTCAAATGATACTTTGTGGCAGCAAGAACCTTGTCTAGAGGAAACAATGTTTTATGACCACATTTATTAATGCCATTATTTTTTAGTCTTTGTTTTTATTTCTATTCTCCTTGCTTTTAAGCACAAAAGCATTTGCTGCCTTGCTTTCTCTAAAACTGAAGCAGTGGCTCTTTCCTACAAGGTGTTGATAGGGTGAAAACTTACTGACTGAAATGTTTAAATATTGTGCTCATGAGAATGATCAAGGGCAGCCAGCTCAATTTTATTTGTAAAACTTCTGACAACAGAAAGAAAATGACAGCTCTCAGGTAATATGAGAACAACTGTTGGTCCTGGGGAGCAGCAATACCAGGGATGCTGCAGGTGACCACAGGCTATTTCTCTGTCATCTGGGAGGCTTAAGAGTTTGGATAAAATTCCTAACAGCAGCTGGGAACATATATTCACACTCTAGCATGTGTAATAGAATTAACTTTCAGAGCTCTGGGGAGCAGAGCGGTGACTTCTTTGGGGCCAGTGTAGGTGTGACGTGGCTGAACACAGCGGGCACAGCTGGGCCAGGCTGTGCCTGGCTGCAGCCACTGCTGGACCTTCATTTTCGCCTCTGTCTGAGGAGTGAGAGCCTGGGAGCACCAGAGGCAGTTGGGCTTTTGTACTGTGTTGAAACAGAACTCCTTCACTCGAGCTCCTCACTACACACAAGTGGCTCCATTGTTAGTTTGCTGTTTTCTCAATGAGCTGCCACTGTGGCCAAGAGTGGAAGTGTGACAGTTTGTCCAAAGCACAAGTGTGCAGCATGATAAAAACCCCCAGCTGTATCGAAGGAGAGGATGTACATTGGCATTTAAACCAGGAGATGTCTTGGTGTTTTTCTTACTAGTCTTTGTCATTTGCAAGGTATTTCTTTAATTGCACAGTGTGATTTCCTACCTAACTCTGCCCTGCAGTTAAAATGCTAACTTTAGCAAAATTATTAAGGTAGTCTCTATGAAGAGATACTTGATTGTCTCACAAAGGTGAAGAAGAATTGAGAAACACACTCTTAACACAATTATCCACTGAATAATGATAGTCTTGACAATCTCTTGTGTTCCTTTCTCTATTTTTAGTCATCAAGAACAGGTATTTGGTCTGTGTCTTTGAATGAGAATGATTTGATGAAACCCATCAATAATAAAAGAAAGAAAAAAAAGCTTTGATACTTGCTCACTCTGAAGCTGTCAAGAGTCAGATGACAAGAAATGTTTCATCTCTCGTACAAAAAGTGACTCTGGCTTGTGGAAAAGCACTCTGTGGCATTTCTTTTGATGAGTTGAAAGGGCAGGCCATACAGACACTTTCTGAGTCAGACTCTTGGTGATTTGCCTTGACTAAGGATTTAATTGTAGCTGTGCAGATTTCATAGCTATTTTAGTGAAATGATATATGCAGTTCTTCTGTCTCGAAGGAGGAAATAATATGATTTAGTATTTAATGCACTGGGCGATACATATTTCTGCACTTGCTTCAGATTGAAATAGATATTGCTCCTCCTTCAGAACTGTGATTGGATTAAAACCTGTAGTGCCTTCCTTTGAGCTTTTGTTGTATGCAAGTACACCTTTCTTTCATTAAGCTGCTGTAATGAATAGGTATGAAAACTAAGGCTGCACCCGTGGATTAAAAAAAATCAAGAACGCTTGAGTAAGTTTAGAGAACAAAATAAAATTGTCTGTGTTATTAAATGTATACTCCTTTAAGTAGAACAGAATTATAACTGGATAGCTCTGCTGTCTTAAAAAATGTACTCCATTTTCTACTGCCTGAAGCAGAGCTTTAAAATATGACTGTAGAATACCATTCTGTGTGTTGTGATCTGACCAACTGAAAGAAGCTGAGAGGAGTAATCTACTGAATCTGTGTGAAGCTGACTTCTGTTAATTTAAGTGACAAGGTAAACTGGAAGTCAACCAGCCTAGGCGAATGGGGCATTGCCTTTCATTTGCTATAAAATTATAGAAATGCCTTTAAAAGAAGATTTATAACAATGGTCTTAATGGTTGGTTTGTTTTTTTTTAACTTAGAAGGCTTTAAATTTAATTTTAAGGCATCTAATTCTTGATGTGCAGTATAATTGATTAGAGAAGTGTGGAGGCTTAGAAAGGATTAGTGCATTATAGATTTTGGTAATTTGTACAGAAACCAGCATAAAATGTAGATAACATCTGTTGACCTGTTGTTTTTTTGGTTGGGTTTGGTTTTTGGTTTTTTCTTTGTGGTGTTTTTGGTTGTTTTTTTGTTCTTGTTTGTTTTCTGTTTTGGTTTTTTTTTTAATTGTAGCAGGTTTCAGTGACTTGCTGTATATCAAGTTACTAGAATTGGAAAACATTTACTCTGGGAATAATAAATTTGTTTTCACAAGAACAGTTGGAAAGGGATATACCAGGCAAAGGAATTTTGACTAGACTCTATTTCTAAGATGAGATGAAGAGAGTGCTATTTTGCATTACAGTGTTATTTTCATGTTGAATTTGCAGACTGGAATAAGCTCTGTTTATTTTGAAATTACATGCTGTGTACAGTTTGCTAATAACTTAATTGGTTTGGTGGTAAGTCTTATCAGATTATATTTTTAAAAATGGCGCAATGATTTCTGTCATTAGTTTTGTTTCGGCTAAGAAAATTTTCTTAATTTTGTTTTGTAGCAGTGAAGATAATTAACTTGCTGTATTTGGATCTGTGTTTGCACAGAGGAAACCACGCTTATGGCTGTTGAGAGAAAGATATGGTTTAGTGTGCCAACTCAATTTAGCACCTGAAAACATTCTTGACATTTCTCAGTGTTGCATCATTGCTGCTAAAATTCTGTGGTTAAGACTGGAGAAGTTTTGTCTGTCATTAATAAAAGTTAAGTAAGGCATTTGCTATCATGACAAAATAGTAAAACTTTAGTTTTGTACGTTAATTGAATTTGTGTAAAGTGGGATTTGGTGAAATGTTTGTGTTTGGAGGCTTCTTTGAGTCAGAAGTGTTTGGAAAACAAAGGTTGTAGGAGACATTTGAAGGTGTCCAAAGCTGAGGGTTTTTGGACGTGACACCAAAGTTCCATCTTTCTCAACCTCCTGCTGGTTATTTTATCTTTAGTATAAGACAGCAGATGTGGCAGCATATTTTAAGTTTCCTTGCAACAGGTGTCATATTACAAGTTGATTGGGGAGAACTTGAAAAGAAAGCAAAATGCAAAATAAAATAGGATGAGTTGAGAGTTAAGGAAAGAAAAAGAAATAAAATTCCACAAATTTGCAAGATGGAAATTTTTTAGGATTTATTTCCAAATCTCATGAATTAAAAAAAAAGAAAAGGAAAGTAAAAAGGCAGGAAGGTAATGAACTAAGTGTGAGCAGAATGGCCTCTTGCATTCACAGGCAGTTGTTGCCTCCCTTCTGTTCATAGCTTCCAGCTTCAGCACCATGTGCACTTGAATAACAGCCAAAACATTTCAGGCTTTGGGAGGTTTGTGTAGTTTGACAGCCACATGCACTGTCAGAAGTGGATGGTGCAGAGCTTTGCTGAAGTAGAGTTGGTAAATCATCAAGGATGAAGAGGTTAAAGAGAATTACAGAGCTCACATTTATGAAAACTTTTTTAAAGTAAGGCCTTACATTGCTAAGGAATGAATTGTTAGAGTAGCTGGGTATAGACTTTGTTAATGGCTAATAGCAGAGTCTCTGACCTTGACTCATCTATCTAGAAAGCTGCTTACACAGAATTAGTTCGTTTCCTAACAGTCTTAGCAGAGGTAAAAGAAAAACCCGCAACGTGTGGCTTTACTACATCACCACAAATACAGTTAAGAATCATGTCTATGTATGTTTTATATATGTATATGTGCATTATTGATGGGCTGTGCAGAGCTTCTCAACTCCAAGTTCTTGTGCTAAAGCTGATGTGGTTGTTCTGAACTGAGAATTGCTGCTGTTGTCTGGATTGCTTCTGATGCTGTTAAGTAAAGTACCCTTGAAGATGTGTGTTGGTTAAGTAGTAATTGACAGAATGCTTTGACTGGCATTTGAGTTATGTGGGGTAAAACTTCCCTAGCCTTTGAGTGAATACTTTGATTTCCAAGTTAAGGCCTGTTAATGCTTCGAGTTTGTGAAGTAGAACATTTCTTGTTCTGCTTCTGTGGTTAAATGGGGAACTGATTGTTTGAACCCAATCCGTGACCCTGAAGGCAGATAAGGTTGCATTGTTGATATTGTCTTTGAAGATCCTGATTGGTACTAAGTTGACTTCTTTATTTTCTTTGGTTTTTTTAGGCTGGAGCTCTTGATTTGTTGAAGGAGCTTAAGAATATTCCCATGACCCTTGAGTTGTTACAGGTATGATTTTCTTATAGTTGTTATGTTGCAAATGTTAACTCCATAATGATGAAGGTGGATCCAGCGGATTTGAAGGAAGGTTGTGATGCATTTTTTGCATTTTCTTTTCTATACCTTTTACATAGTTCTATGTATCCACAAGTATTAGCATGCATACTTGTACTTCTTTAAGTCTGATAACTCAGCATAGTTCCAAAGTCCTGTAGAGCTAGGAGACCAAATATTCTACTGTCTTGAGGAGCCATGGCTCCTTTAGCAGAATATGTTCTGTTAACTAGAAATTAGATCATCCAAGCCACTTATTGGGCTACTTTGGTAGATCTGTTAACGTGGAAGGCCTATAAATTGTATACTGATCGACAGTGAGGAGTGTGCATGCATGGTGGGCATCGCGACGCGCTTCCACCTCGGTGGCGTGATAGAATCCTATTAAAATACTGAGGTAAATGACCCTCAACCCTCTAACCTCCAACTGTGTCTAGATTTCATTCTTAAGACCAGGAAAGAGGCATCAGTTGCACTATTAAAGTAGATTTCTAGGTTGAAAGTCCTTGGAAGCATCAGTTTTGTTACATGGTAATATAGTCTGACTTCACCTGATTTAGGGCACTTATCTTCAGTGTTTTCTTCCAGTAGCACACTCTTAAAGCTTATCTTTCTGATAGAGAGTAGTGAATTTTGTCATGGATGAAGGAGAAGAGCTGCTTACAGATTTACCATACACAGAATCTTATATTTTTACTCTTAACACAGATGTGGTGTGTTTCCTTCCTCCTGAAGGAGAATGCACCTTATTACAGCTGATACCATCTTTTCTTATGTAGTTAGTTCTGGTTTTGCATTGGAAGTGGGGAGAAATACAGTTGATACCTTTTAGGCAAGTTGTATTTGACACACACTCCACATCCCTCCTCCCCCACTCTGGGTAGTGTCTTTCTGAAGGTAATTATACTCTTCCTCTGTTATTCTTCTGGGCTGGAGTGATGGAGTGGTACAACCTTTCCCAGTTGCATGGATGGTCTCACTAATGTTGCTTAGATTTACATCTCTAATGCAGTATTTCATATATTATTTGTAAATTCTTTCAAAAAGTAAACTTGATCAACTTTGCTTATATGTCAAGTTTCAGAGCTTGGCATGTAATTCATCAATGAGCAGCTTTTGTTCCACAGATAGATTCCCTATCTGTGAAAACTTTCAAATGTCAGAGTTAAATCTGAGACCCAATTTGCTGTGGTAGCCTCTTAAATTGCAGGAGACTGAAGAGTAACTTTTTACTAAGGGGCAATTAATGGTCACAGATAAAGAATTAGCTATAAAGTTCAAATCTAAAAACTTTAGTGTCAGAAGCAATGACATTCCTGATTCATGCATCCTCTATATTTGCAGAATGTACTTACTAAGTTATTGCTAATACTATTTCTGACAGAAAATAGGAATTTTAAGGTGTCACCTTCATGCTTGAATGCTGGTACAACTCTGGGACTTTGTACCCTCTGTTCAGCCTTCTACTTTAAAAAGAAAACAAACTCAAAACCCCAGAGAAAAAATACCCCCCACAAAATAAGAACAAAACCCAGAAAACGCCTCTGTTAACCTGATTCTTTGGAGTTTCTTTGTGCAGGTCTTAATGCAAATTATATTTGTATAATAATGTTCTTTGGCCTTTGGAATGAAAAATCTCTCTGCAACTGCTCTGGAAATTCAAGTACTTTGGGATACTCTTGTGTAGTGCATTGACTTGGTTAGGAAGTTTTCCTTAAATATCCGTTGCTGTATTCAAAACAGTTCCACTGCACAAGATTGCATTTAGCAACATATTTGGACTAAAATTTACTTTGTTTTTTTTCTTGAGAGTTTGATAAATATATAAAGTCTGACATAAACTTGCTTTGTTGGTGTCCCAAATTTGCTTAAGCAATGGTGGACTCGGAGCAAGAGCTGAAATGTGAAGTAAACGAACATATTGCTCTGGTGGGGATCATTGGTGTGCCAGGGGCAAGAAGGGTGATGGTCACAAGAAAGTGGAAGCCCTGTCTTCCTCTGTGTAGATCAAGACTTCTGACAAATGTGTTTGAATTGATGAAATGCAGGACACAAGTAAAAACCATACTTCCGTATCCATTTTTAACAAGTTTTGAAAGCTGGCTACATTGAGAAAAGCTCTGCTAGCTCTGTTATTCCTGTGTAATAAGAGCAGTGATGATTTTTCCTGTAACACTGCTGCTGCTTCAGCCTAAAATGATGAGGTGCTCTGACTAGTTTTACAGATATGTGGAATAGGAAGGTGCATATCAGTAGTCTGGACTCATGCTGGTGTCTTGTGTCTTTCTTGCCGCATTTTTTTTTCACAGAAAGCTGAAGTGATTACAGGCAATAATACCACTGTGTTGCATCTAACGAGTTTTATGTAAGCAAGCTGATCCTTGCTCAGCTAGGCAGGGAGCCAGTAGGCTTCCTCACACGTGATTTATCTGGTGGTCTGACTTGCAAATCTGTTTAGCAGCTTCACAGCATTAAAGGCATCGTGTCCCTGGTACTAATTGTGGTTAGTGCCCAGCTAAACAGTGAGTGAGACAGTCAGGCTTTATTTCAACAAACAGGTTTTACAGGAAATTGCACACACATGTGCTGTGGTGTGCAGCCCTTGTTAATGACTTCATGCCAGTTCACTGGCAAGCTGTGGAGACGTGAGAACGCAGAGGTGGTTATTCTTCAGTGCTTGGTTTGGCTCTGCTGTGGTCTGAGTGCTCATGAATTCTCTACCCTCATACACTTACAGTTTAAAGTTGGTAGCACCTCTGCCTGCTTTGGTGGTTGCTCTTCCTCCCCAGCTGTGTTCCTTACATTTTTGCATTTGTTCTGGTTTAGAGGAGACCTGCTGCCACTGTATGTCTGCTTTTTATGCTCACTGCTGCTCACAGCTACTGAGGGCTGCTGGCTAAAGCTTCAATGCTCCCGGGTGAAAACAGCTGTCTTACACTGTCTCTGACCATCTTTACTCTGAAAGCAGATGAAAAGTACTCTAGAATTTAAAGTGGGGAAGAATAAAATGCTGAAGTTTTTTACTTAAAAACAGCAATCACAAGAACAGCTCCCCAGATAGGAAAACTGAGGAAATTTCAGATACTGTCAGCTGGTTTGTCATTAAAACATAGTTATTTTGAGAATATGCCACTGATCTTTTGTGATTATCTGTGTTGGTTAGCAGACAGATAAATTAGTAGATCATTAGTAGATCTACCTCTCTTCAGGTAGACCTGATCCAGTGCTCTATAAAAGCAGACAAATGAGTTGTTTTTATGTACTGCTTTAGGAAAGCTGGCGGTTCAGACAGTTCCCGTAAACTGACTCTCCTGTGTGATCAGAAAAAGAAGTTTTTCTAGTTAGTTTTGAGTTTTACTTGAGTTTTTGGATTTCATTTAGCTAAGTAAGTCTGTAAGTTTGTGTATTTTCCCTTTGCTGATGAACATAGGCTGTCATTGTGCCCAGGTATTAATGGAGGGTTGAGTTTTTTGGTAGATACGTTTTTCTCATCCAGATGTAGTATTCTATGGATTTTTTTTTTATAAGGACACGTTATTCTTTATTGTCTGAACATAATGTTGAGATTTAAGTGTTCAAAATATCAAGAGAATTGGCCAGTACCATTAATCTGAGTGAGCAGAGTCCGTCTTGGAAGACTTTAGTTGCAGGTGAGTAACCATCTGTTTTCTTTAATCCAAAATATGTGTTTAGAGCTGATGCTCAGGCCTGAGGTTATTTAATGTGTTTCCTTGGCTGAAATAGCTACGGATTATTTCAGTATATTTCCAGTCATTTAGCACATCCAGAGTGCCTCAGAAAGTGTTGTTTGGGTTGTAAGAAGTAATTTACAGGATCAAAGCATTTCCATTCTTAGCAAACCACAAATATTTAAATTTTCCTTTAAAGAAGAAGGAAATTTATTATGATCTGTTGCAAAAATAAGTAAATTAATTTCTATTTGGTGAGTTCTGTAAATGGTAATGCAACAAAACTGAGCATCTTAAGAACAAATTAAAAAATTTAGTCATCAATCAAAATACAAAATGATAATAAAATCCTGATTTGTATTGTTGAATGCTTTTCTTCTCTTGTGAAGCTAAAAGGATGGAAGTTTTCTCCTTGTTACATGAACACATTAGCCATAAATCTTCTAAAATGTTACTGTTGAGCTAAATTTGTCTTCATCTTCTGAGTCTTGCAAGGCGTGGATTGTAACTTACTCTCACATTCACTCTGTAGGTGGCAGTAGTGGCAAAGGCTTAAAGCTTGTCACCGTCTTGGCCTTTTCAGAGAGACAGGATAGCTCGTTCTTTAAAATCTTAAACACAGAGAGTTCTGCTTCTATCCAAAGTCAGAACTCTCCATGCTAAGGATTCTAAAGAATCTCAGTATCACCAAAATTTTTAGGTACCTAACACGTGCTTGCTTCCAGCTGGTTATTACAGCTTTTTCCAAAGCCACTAAACGGGAATTCTAAGAGTGTGATGTCAATGAAGAAGTTAGCAAGCTTCTTATAGTGCTGAAATATAAAATCAGTCCTTAACCCATGTGCCCACCATCACTGCACACCCCTCCCCAAACTTTTGTTATGAAGATAAATAGTAATACTGTTATATCTCTTTTTAAAATGTCTGTGTTGTTAAAACAATTTTTATAAAGGCTTGCAGTATTTCATCCTGATAATCACAAGAAAAAAGAAAACAAACCCACCAGAAAAGAAAACAAGATACTGTAAATAATTATGTCAAAGTACAAATTTATATGTGTTTATTTGTTGAATTGTCTTCATGTCACTTTCTCTTTGTTTTGCAGTCTACCAGAATTGGAATGTCAGTGAATGCAATACGCAAGCAAAGCACAGATGAAGAGGTTACATCTTTAGCAAAATCTCTTATCAAGTCTTGGAAGAAGCTGTTAGGTATGGCAACAGAAACGTCCCTGTTCCTGCATGTTTTAAATCTGTGTAGCCTTGATGCACATCCTTGACACTGCCTCGCTTTAGACATATTTGTGCTCTTGTGTGAATGTTGAAACTTCCTGTGCTGATGTAATTGGTTTTCACTCTTTGACTGTCACCAGGGCATTACTGTGAGAGTGTATTCAGAGAAACAGTTACTGTGTTTTACTGGGGCTGGCAGGCAGTAGGAAATCAGCTTTTCTGCTGTGATTCATTTCTGAAGTCTCACTGCCTGCAGTTGAGCTGGAGTGACTGTACTGCAGCACTAAGCACTAACAAACCTCTTCCTGCCTATTTTCTTTGTTAAATATAACAAATACTCTGAAGAACTGGTGCAAAATCTCATGTGAGAGTGTGGAGCCTTTGAAGTTCGGTTATGAAGTGATTTGTGAAGAGAAAAAAACAGTAAAAATTATGTTAAAATCTGTTAGAACTTACAGGTAGTGAGAAATAGAGCTGCACTTTTTAAAATCTTCATAATTTTAAACAGCTTACTAATTAGTAACAATACTTTTTGTTTCATTTCTCTTAAAGCAATTAATACAGTTAACAAAACCTTTCTGTTAGGGTTTTATTCCAGGGTATTTGATAGTATTAATATATTTGAAAATACTTAAATCTCAAACTATGCCCAGATATTTTTGTTCATACACTGTAGTGCACTCTGTTTTGTTTCTTTGTACATAAGTTTAGATTAACTAAGATTTTTGAAGCTTAAAACTTTCAAATAGAAAACAGTTTACATTATGATTTATATATTTACCATTCTGTCTGGAAAAATATGCCAAATACTAGGAGAGTGTTAGAGTCCTCTACCATTTGAACTCAGCCTCATTTTTATCAATTGTGAAGTATTTTATCAGATACTTTATTACTGTCTTGTAAATGATATAGAAAATGCCCTGACTGTAGAATTTGTCAGAACTTTAAACTTTGATGTTCTAGTAAGAAGCAACAGCCTCTACAGCAAACTTTTTTAAGCCACCTTAAAGACTTTTAACTTACTTATTAATAATGTTAGTTTAGTAGTTAAAATTGGATAACACTAGACATGCTGATAAAATACCCTTGAATTCATAATGTAAATTCATTTAAATTCAAAAATAAATGCATATAAAGTATCTTAATGATATAAAATATCTTAATGTAGGATCTGATCAGAGTTAACTGGTAAATAGTGAAAATAATGTACTTTTAATTTTTTGACTTTTATGTAGAAGTCCAGCTTTATTATATCAGTACAAAAAAGTAAGATATGTAAGATACATAAATGGAGAAATTGACTTGCATATTAGCATCAATTACTCTAAAGACTTCTAAAAGTTGCTGTTGATTTAAGTGATTTAGCTCTCAAGGTATTAGAAGTTACTAGTCTAAGTTTTAAAAACAAACCTCAATCAATATTTGGTGAGAGTTAAATTTTTTTTTTCTTGAAAGTTCAAAACTTTAATACTGCAAGTTAGCTTGGACAACATAGTAGAGAAGATACTCTCATTTCCAACAGAATTCTCAACATTTGGAAGTGTGCTCAGATGCTGCTTTCTTTAGGGAGTAGGAGATCTGCCTGATTATTGCTGTCCTTTGACCAAAGGATTTGCCATTTGTTTGTTGAGATACTAAAATAATTGTCTCATTTTTTTAACACTTGAGTACCTTAAGTCAGTCAAAATTGTCTTAATCTGTTGTTACTTAAAGCTTACTGGTGTTTAAGTGTTCAAACATTGTGGAACACAGGGAGTCACTCCTTCCTGGAGGGTTTTCATGCTGTCAAAGTCTGGGTTACTGTGGTGCCTTATGGTCACGGCCGGTCAATCTGGATGTGGGCTGTGCTGAAAGGAACACTCCTGACTTCCCTTCTGCACAGGGGCCTCTTTGCTCCCTCCTGTGTTACAACTAGTGCTCCAGTGACTGTCCAGAAGACCAGAGCTGGGAACTGACCAGCTAGAAACGAATTGTTTTCTTCGTTTCTTCTGGCTTAAATTTCAACTATCATTTTTTGGTCCAACCTGTTTGCAGTTACTGTGTCCTGCACAGGGATTGTAGCAGTAACAAATGGCTGGGGCAAGGTGGACCTTCCCCTTTCGTAGCTTGCTTCAGATTCAGATTGTTTTAACACAGTTGGGAGACTCTACCTAAGGCTTCTTGGATGAGGTGAAGTCAAACATGTGAGGAGCTGGAAAGCAAATAAGAAATATTAGGCATTTATCAGAACTAAATACTTCTTGAGGCAGTGGGTATGTGACCTTTGTTCATGTGCTAATTTTTGTTACAGGACAGTTATTACTGTGTGTACATTATTGTGCCAGCTCCAGTACAGTTGTGGTAATACACTTACTACATAAAATCGAATTATTCCTGAAAATACAGCACTGCTTACATTCAAAACTTAGTTAAATTTTCTTTGTTTGTAATGTAGATCTGATAACAAAGCATAGTAAGGCAAATGTTTTGCCTCTTTTATCACTGCTCAGTTATTCATTAGAACATAAAGTTTCATAACTGTGAAAGACAGGGTATAAGTATGGGTGGGAATCTTACAAAGTACTCTTATTCTGTTTTATCATTAGTTTTGACTTGCTCGGAAGAATACGAAATACCGTATGTTGAGCTGCTTGAGAAATCAGTTTCGATTATGCTGTTTATAGTGCATGTAAAATGGTATGGAGCAAAGATGGCAGCAGAAGCGGACAGCTGTTAATCGTACCAGGCATGGTACTCAGAGCTCTCAAGTCTTTGTGAGTTATTTTTATAAATGACATTTTGAATTTAGGCAAGAATTGTTGACTGTTCAGGCTGCATGTAATGTTTCAGTTCAATGCTATCAGAATTTAGTTTTTAGGAATGCATGGGGAAACATGAGCAGAAATCAAAGTGAGTTGTGAATCACCAGATTTTGTGGCTTGACTCAAGCCTTGCTGGGTTACCAATGGTTTTTCGGGGGTGTCGGAAGCTGTGCAGCAGAGGGCTTGTGCCCATTGTCTGAAGTGACTCACTGGGTGAGCCACAGTGCTAGGTCCCCTTCAGATACTTTCTGAAAGTTAAACCACACAGCAGAGATAGTCACAATTTGCATAAGGAGCTAAATTCAGCTCTCAGAATAAGATGCTGTTCACTTATAACATGGGATTTACAAATAATGATTGTTTTGCCAAGTAGCTGAGTATACAGAGTATGCTGTGCAGATAATGAATCTATGCATACTCATTTAGGTTTTCAGGAGTGTTTCTTACATTAGAAAAGCAACAAAAAATCCTTAAGGAATTTAACCCTCATAACAAATAATTACTTGCTGGACTGGAATGTACAGTGAAAAACAATGTCCAGACCTCTGAGTAAACTTTCCTCCTTTAACTTTATGTACTGAACTAAAAATGCAGAATCACAGCACAATATTCTTAACATGGTGATCATCTGTTGCCAGTACCGAAAACTAAAAGTGAGGCCACAAACATTTTGAAGTGCCTATTGCAAAGAAGAGCATGCCTGAGTAATTTTATTTTAAAAGAATGTTCAAGTGTTAGTAACACCAGTCAGGCATCACAGAAGTGTTTTACTCAGATTACCTTGCTCACAAAATCCTTTGTTATTTCAAACCTGGATTTGATTCTCCTGGAGCACGCAGGTACAGTCCAGGACTATCTTGCAGGAATGGTAATGCTGTCATTAGGTGAAGTTATTCAAGGACATCTCAAACCCTACTGGCTTTGCTAAAAAAAAAAAAATGTTCCTGGCAAAACAAGTTCTTAAATTAGAGTCTGATAGCATTTAAAAATGTTATTCACTATTGATAAGAAGAGTACACGTCTTCATAAGACATCAAGCAGAATCAAGAGCTAAACCAATTTCAGTAGTTTCATTTTCATATCAAGTATGAGCTGTGGAAATCACCTCCTGTCAAGTGTATATTTGGAACTGTTCATGTACTGTTAGTAGGTTTATAATTTGTTAAGCTAATCAGCGGAGAGATAACACATGATACATTATACTATATAAGAGAAAAACACATATAGTGAATAAGTCCATGTGTCATGGTCTTTTGTCACTGACGATAAAAAAACTTTAAAAATAGCAAACAGTTCATAATTTTGTTGTTTATTTATGGATTTTTAGATATCCTTCCTCCCAGTGCTACTACTGGAAAGAAACTACTGATTTTACCTTCATGCCTTACTACACCTTGTAGAGGAATTGCTGACAAGTGTAGCTGCTTGTGCATCTCAAGATTATTTGGTCAGAGTTGGGAAAATTGAGTGTAAATAATTATTAAATATGAAGGTCATAGTTAAATTAATAACTATGTCATCTGATACCTGTTCTCTTATCTCTTTCTTTTAACTTATTTAAACTGAGTATTCAGGAAACTTTCCAGATTCTGGTGGTGATTCCTGAGTAGGTAATGCACGATGTCCCGCTAAATTAAATTTTCGTATGCTTCAAGGTAATAATGAGCCACTTTTCATTAATGTTTCTGGAAAAATTTTTACTTTAAAAATTTTCTTAATTTAAAGTTAGATTTATACATTAATAACACTGCATCTTTATATTTTCTAAATTTTTTCTTGTTGCTAGCAAATATCTGGTGTTGGCTTCTAGTTAGAAAAATCTAGGAGAAAGCTATTAAAGACTTCTAGCATTCAGATTAATTATGTTATCTGGCTGTATATTATTACATTAAAAATTTTGGTTTGATAGCAAAAACTACAGTTATGTCATGTTTGACCCTGGAGAGGTTTTTCACTAGAGAAGCTTCAAGTGCCTTTCAAATTAATTGCAAGTCCCAGGTAGAAACTGCGGTGCAGTTGTTAAACTTGGTGTGCCTTATTCCAATGGGTAATTGTCTATTCATGGTACCAGCATGTTTCTTGTATTTTAATGAAGTATTAATATAAATTAGCTTCTCTTATAAAAAACAAAGCTTTGAGATTTTTTTACGGCCTCCTGAAGATGCAGTAGCTAAAACTTTGAAGTTACAGTTTTAAATCCAAAAATTGGTGACAATTTCCATTTGTTCCTGAAGGAAAAATTGGTAAGTTTGAATAGTTGTATGGAGTTGAAAAAAGGAACTGCACAACTTATAATTTATATTATATAAATACTTATAATGTTCTGTAGACTTCCTGAGGTGAATCACATTGGAATTTTTAAAGACATGTCACGGAAGGGCCATTTTTTTCCTCCTTACTTTGTTAGAATTTCTGTGGTTGTTCATAGCTCCCATTAGATGTCATTCTTCCTTTCTATTAGAGTCTGGCCATTGAATGTAGAATAAGCTAATTAGTAGGGATTTTTAATTTGTCAAGGATAATTTCTCTTTCCCCAGAGGATAGATGAAATGCTGTCTAGCAGCCTGTTAATTGCACTCTGTTCTTTTGTCAATACAGTATTTCAATAAAACAAGATTTCCTTATTAAAGTGTGAATTTAAAGATGGAAAGCACCTCCTCTAGTGCTTTCCAGTTTATGATCCATAAGAGTGACTTAAACACTTAGGATAATATTAACTTTTTTCTCAGCTTTCTGAAACTAGATTGAGCAGAAGTATCTATAAACTGTTAAGTGATTAAAAAACTGTAGTTTCGAAGACACACTTTCTGAAGATGTCCAGTCTCACCTGCTCAAGTCTGACCTTGGTTTGAGACATTCTTGCACAGACTAGTCTGCAGCTGTAGGAGGAGCTGTGTTTTTATCCCTGTATACACCCTGCCCTCCATAAGGGAAGGAAGCCCCTTGGGGTATTGGCAGGTGTTCGCAGATGCCTGCCCACAGTCAAATGGTGCTGGACTAAATGGAAGTGTTTGATAAAAGAAAACTGGGTGCCAGCTATAGCGCTGTGGTGTGTATGGTGCAAAATAAGCAGGAGATATATAGGTCAGAGCTGAATCTGACAACTTGTATGCCAGAAAAAAATGTGGTAGTAAATGAGCTGAAGCAGAGCTCCTGCTTTGCAGGACTTGATCTGTACCCCAAGATTCCTGTTTGATCTACTGGTTTGCCTTAAAGCCTCTGACAAAAATGATTATGTTCTGAAAACATTATGAAGGTAAATGAGATTGCATGCATATTTAGAACATTTTTAAAGATTATATCATGTAATCAGTTGTTGCCATAGAGAGAGTGAGTATGCATGTTAAAAATGGGAGTTGTTTTCTTGCTCTTAGTGCACTTCAGTTGTCATAGCAAAGAACTTGTGTGATCCATTCACTTTATAGTCTTGTTTGCTTTCTTAGTGAAATTACTTTCCTATACACAAAAGTTGTTAAATTGCTATCTTTATTAGGATTTTTTAAATAACATCTTCAGCTTATTAAAGACAATCAGCTTGAGTGCATCATCTGTGTTTAATTATCTGTTTTTCTTAAATGAAGAAATTTATCAAGGATTGAATACAGCACTGCAAACAATGGGTGAGCTCTTGAAGGTTGGGGGAATACTCTGGAGAAGTATCTTTTTGTGCTTTTCTGGTTCCTGTACTATTTTGTGTGCACCTCTTTATAGGTACAGCCAGAGACAGGATAGATTGGTGCCTGGTCTGATCCAGTACTGTTGTCTCTGCTCTCCTTTTATGATGATGATGATTTTTTAATAAAGTGATATTTGATTGGATAAATTTCTCAACTCACAGGTTAAGGAAAGGATCAAAATCATGTTCAGTTTATTGTTCCTATAAAAAGAAAGCCAATACATTTATTTTCGACTCTATAAAAATAAAAAGCTCGATGTTTGAAGAGACCTGAATTTGGGTCTTACATACAACCAAGTTCCTCTGAGAAGCACAGGGATGGGGTTTCTCTGGAAATAAGGATATTTGTAGATGCTTAAATAAGGATTTACATGCTTAGTTCAAGACATCTTTGTTGGCAAGACTTAGCCTTAACAGATTTCCCTCCTTTTCTTGTTCTGTTTTTAATTAATTTTAAAGTTTGTAATATATGCTTATTCCAGTAATACAGTCTACGAATTTAGAAGTGTAATAGCAGCTTTATAAGGGCTTGGAAAGAGGAATTCACAAAATCTGTCAATCAGTGATGCCAATCTCACTAGGCTTTCTCTGTAGGCAGTAGAGAACCAACCTTTCTAGATAGCAAATCAAAGCAGGCACTCAATTTAGCCACTCTGAAATCCTCTTTAGAATAACAGGGTGTATGTATTCTTGCTGTGCTAGAGTTAAATGTTGTGATTGCTCTTTTCCATAAAGACTTTTGTCTTTATTCTTTGTAAAACCATAATGAAACATAACCTGTATGGTAATGGCAGATTCAAATATTTTTAAACACTGAGGCAAATAGTTTAAGAACTATCACAGAAAATACTGTCTGTGTGTCTGGAAAACTCCTTCAAATATATGAAAATGACTTTATATTTTGCCAACCATGGTATCTTCCACAATATAATAAAGAAGAGTGGCATGTATGTAGTAGGAACTTATGTATATAAAGCATGGAAGACAGACTCCAGAGACTTGATGCAATAACTAAGAAGTTACTGTCTGCCTAATACAGGAGTGTTGGAGAAAATAAATCATAAAAGTATATGTTTCCATCATATCTTCACTGCCAGTTTAAGCAGATGCTGGACTTGACTCGAAGGATCCGAGTGTTTTCATGTTTTCTACTTCCTGCGTTGGGAGGGTGTTGAGAAGTGGAAGGCTGTACTGCAAGAGAAGGTCAAAGCAGAGAGTGGGAGCTAATAGCATTTCCAACTGGTTCAGGAGAAATCATGATATTTTAGCATTGCTTTAAATCAGTTACTATTTCTGGGTAGAAGAGAGTTTCTCGTGTTTTGTATTTCCAGATGGACCTTCAACTGATAAAGATTCTGAAGAAAAGAAAAAGGAGCCTGCATCTTCCTCACAAAACAGCCCTGAAGCCAGAGAAGAAAGGTGCTTAATTCTTAATGACTGTGCAAATAATCTCACTCAGTATAAATTAACATTAAACTCTTTGGTCCAAATTTGTCATATGAGAGGCAGCTGCCATGTTCTTTTCTGAAAGACAGAGTTGTACAAGAAGCAGTGTATTGTTAGGGAAGTAAATTGTCCTACTGTTGTCATGAAAAAAAAGGGAAGACATAGGTCAAGATATGACCAGACAACTTTATTGTTTATTCCATCTGTTGGGTTTGTCAAATACTCTATCCTCTTTCAGTACTAGCACCCAGCTTTGAGAACTGTGAAACAACTTTCAGTCTCTGCTTTGTGGTAATTGCATATGCTTCTTTTGTGTGTTAGCTTTTATGTTTAATAAACATTCTGCACTTTTTTTTGGTAAACATAAAATATGTTACCAGAAAAAGAAGCCTACATTAATGTCACTGCAGGAGCTGAAGAACATTTACAAAAGAGTATTTGCAAACCCATTTCTTCTATATATTTCTGAGTTTTAGTGATCTCTTTTCAGCAGCCATTTTAAAATTGAAATTTAACCTTTAACTGTATGTCCAGATGGAAGCTGAAAACTTGGTTTACAGTTTGCAAAACTACATAAATTGTGGGGAGGGTTTTTGTGAGCATGGCACCCCTTCAATACAGTAAGCAGATTGAATGCAAGGCATTCGCTGCAGAATGAATGTTGGTGTGATGTATCGTCACTGTTTTTTAAAGTTCTGTGGGAGGAAAAAAAAGGTTTCATGTTAATGTAAAGAGCTGAGAATTAAAGCTTATGTGCCACATAATGGAATGAAATACCTGCTGTGTCTCTATTGTGTGGAATACCCTAGTGAATAGTCTAAAGACACTTTAAAAATTGTGTTGACTCTAGAGCCATAAATAACTTCAAAGAGGTGGCCTGTGTTCTTATTTTGGAATACCATCAAATGGATATAGCAAAAGACCCGTATTTTGCCCATAAACAGTTATTTGAAGAGGGGGAGAAAAAACGATTAATATTGGTTTTCATTTTGCTTTTTTTTAGCAGTTCAAGTAGCAATTCCAGCAGCAGGAAGGAGGAGGGTAGTGCTCCCTCAAATTCTTTCATCCCTTCTGTTCCCCGGGCTCCAAGCACTTCAGACTCTGTACGAGTGAAATGTAGAGAAATGCTCTCTGCAGCTCTCAGAACAGGAGGTGAGCTTTGTAGACTATATTTTCAAGTTTAACTATTTCATTCTTCTCTATTTCTGTCTTTCCCACTCTACATTTTCTCCTGCCCCTAGGGTAGAATAAACCCTGTTTTTGTCCATTTGCGTGTGTAGACCAATAAACCAGTTCACCCAAGGTGCAAGTAATGAGTAACCTTGACAGCATGGGCATGTTTCAAAACGCATTTTCTTTGCTGATGATTCAGGACATTTTGTGGCTCAGTTCGTCTGATACCTTGCCAACAGGGGATCTTCTTTTCAGGAAGGTTATTGCCTCCTTAATGCTTCATTTAAATCTTGTTGTAGAGGCTGCTTTTTTTTTTTTTGTCTCAGTCTTTCTGACTGAGAGAGTGTGATTATATCCAAGACTGCCTTTCTTACACCAGTGGTCCTGGGGACCTTCAGATTTTGGTTTTTGAAGGCTGCCTTTCTGTTTTGATTTATTCTTGACGTTTCATCAAGATACTTGCAGTAAGAGAGTCTTGCATTGCTCTTAACTTCATGTCTTTTGGGTATCTGTAAATTCCTTGGCTGTTCTGGGTTTTTTTCTTTTTATCTCTCCTGTACACTTGGGTGTCTTTAAACTGACAAATTGAATGATATGCTAGATAAGGAGCAAACTAAAAGTTGGACTTTTCAGAATTACCTGGTTTTTTTCTGGTGCGTCCTTCTCTTCTATCAAACTTATGACCCATTTCCTTTTGCTCTGTTCTCAGCTCAGTGTAACTTGGCCCAGTGTAAGTAGACTTCTGAATCATCTGTTTTCACTCTCTTCACTCTTTTATTCTTTCTGTTAATTCATATAAATTCAGATATAGACAATAAGCAAAGCTGACTAAAGACCATGAATTTGTGGTCATCTGAATATGGAGTTCATAGACTTCTTTTGGGACCACAAAGTCACATACAGAATCTTGGTATTCATAATTCTATGTAGTCTTAATTTTAGCTCGTTTTCCAAGAGCCTTTTTTGCTATGTTGCTTTCTACAGCATGTGTAAACTGATCATCCATGAGTTAAAAAAATAAGGTTATTTTTTTGTTTTATGGCCTTTGGCGTGAGAGCGAAGGAGAAATGATGTTTAGATTACTCACTGAAGTATACCCATGTTGAAACGAGGAGGCAGACACTGTAATTTGTTCTTGAGCTGTCTTGGACAGGCAAATGTCTTTGTGAGGGAGTATTTTGGTCAGAAACAGTAAACAGTTATCTTGAGACATTTTAGTTCAAGTGTTGCATTGTCTTCAAGACTGCTGTGGTCTATTTCTTCTAATTTATTTGTTTTATGACACGTCTCTGCTTTGCATTTCAAAAAATCTAATAAGATTGTTTGTTATTTAATTACTATGTTTCTAATGAAGTCTTTCTCTTCCATGCATGCAAAACATTTGTTTGCTTATTCTTGTATTGTGTGGACTAAAACAATTGATTAAACACAATATAAAATGTTTCCTTTTTATAATAGTCTCTTCTATGCACAGGCTGTGGAGATGGGAGATATGCCAAGCCTATTGGAATATTTTACATTTTTCTGTATAGCAATGTTTTTTTGTTTCTACTTGTGTTTACAACTAGGTGTCAGAAGTTTTTTGGTTTTTAAATGTTTTTAACTCTCTCAAACTTCTGTTCTGCTTCCTTTCACTTATTTTCGTTCTTCCAAGTAATAATTTTGAAAGGATAAGTACGCATTAAATTAAAATTACCTATACAAAAAAAAGACTCATTGCAGGTGTTTTATAATTTGCTGAGTTTCAGAGTTCTGAAACTATAGGAATCTCAGGGTTATAGAACACAGAGTGTCAGGTGGCTAATATTTTGTCATTTGTTTTCCTCAGACGATTACATTGCTATTGGTGCTGATGAAGAAGAGCTGGGTTCTCAGATTGAAGAAGATATCCTTTGTTGTATATCTGTGTGCTCTAGAGCAGCAGTATTTTTAAAAAACGCAGATAATTTTCAAATTAATTAGCTTGATCTATATATTGAGTGTTTTTAAATTGTATGTAAAACAAAAATGGCAAACTGTGTTCACCATATCAGTACATAAATTTAGTGTTTAAGAAATCCAGCCCAACCTAAATGCTTTGCCTTAAAATATGTAGGAATGCATGTAGGTGAGTGTGTGTGGGTTCTTTTCGGCTCAATATGTTTTCCTCGCAGCAGCAATATTATATCTTACTGAAGCATTCTTACATAAAATGCTGGGCTCTTCTGTGTTATTTAAAAATATTTTCTTGTTAACAGTCTTAATCATTTTCTAATGTCTTTATTTAATTTTCTACAAGTTTATTTCTAAATGAATACACAGTTTTCAAAAGGGTGGTTCTGATACCAGTGTTTGAATAGTTCCAGAGCTTTTT
>VZTJ01005187.1:436186-462306 GCA_013397795.1 Orthonyx spaldingii | reverse complement strand
TGAGCTGTCATTATTTGACTGTTTGGTTCAGAAATTAATTAATTCTCAGGATGAGGTCAAGAAACTGGACATAAACTTATGGGTGACTTTTCACAATTTCCGTTGAGATCCTACTACCCAAAAATTCATCTTTCACTGACCACATGCTAAACTATGATTAGGCTTCAGAAGGTTGTGAATTCTGCTGTGTTGCACAGGAAAGTAGCTGTTGGTTGGGGTTGGTTGATGGACAGTGGAGGAGTACATTGGTTTAGAAGTTGCCCCCCAAAATGAATCCTTCCTAGTGCTCTGTTTTACTTGTTAATGTTTTACTCTATTTTACTTATCCATGTTTTATTCCTTAAATCCAAAGCACCTATTTTTCAAGAATTAAAAAACACTGATATGAAATACAAAAATAGGGTACGAAGTAGGATAGCGAATCTCAAGGATGCAAAGAACCCTAACCTAAGGAAAAATGTATTATGTGGAAACATTCCTCCTGACAAGTTTGCCAAAATGACAGCAGAGGTAAGTAAAGCACAGGTCTTGAACTATTTCCCTATAGGACTTACATCCTGGCCTGTATTTATTAGCTGCCTGTACTTCTGAAAGACTGTGGGTTTTTTCGTTGCTTGCAGAGTCTGAATTACAGGGCTGTGTTGGGGTAGAGGGGATGGAAGTGTCTTTACAAATCAAAATAAATCGAGAAAGTCAAATGAAAAATTAGATTTTATGGGAGAGAAAAATGAAAGCGCAGTTAACCTCTTGTTTCAGTTTTGTAGTTCTGCTTCTAGGTGTCAGATTATGCCCCCTCAGATGAGGTATTGAAGGAGTGTGTTGGAGACTGAAAGAAATTAAAGTTACGGTCAGCTAATGAAAATCATGACTAACTTTATTCCAAAAAAATACTGCGGTGGGTTTTTTTGGTTGGCTGTTTTTTTAAATAGAGGCTGGTGAAAGAACGTGTAAAAAAAAGTAAATTGCACCTTCAGTATGTATTTTGATTTTCTTTGTTCTACATATTTATATACATATGCACAAACATATATTTTATCCTGTCCAGTGCCCATTCTTCGTTTGATTAATGTTTTGGATTAAAATGCTAATGGCTAAAACTCCCTTAGTGTTAAAATTACTTCTGAATTGAAACAGCATTGATACAAGATTTGCATTCCACGTCTACCTGTGATGTCCAATAAAACTGTTTTGAAGAAAAATGTAATAAATTGGTTTTGCTGGGCACACTTGATTACTGGACATAGTGGAGACCTTGTGCACTAAAACTTTTTTAAAGAAAAAAGAAAATGGGCGATTCTGAACTCTTTGGTTAGTATTTAGAAACAAAGTGTATATGATTTCTGATCACATACGGTAAATTATGGCTGGACTGTATTTATCAGTACTAATGTGGAAGTAGTCAAAATAATGTAAATTCTTTCCTATAGTAAATCCTATGTAGGTCAATAAGCCAAGGATCTAACCTAGGGAGAGCATCTTTTTTTGCCTTTCTGGAGGTCTTCTAAGTCCTCTACCTTGTCTCTTACATTTCTGAACTTCAGAAGTGTATTTGCCTAGAAATGTTGCTAGATGTTTAACGTTGTACTTTTTTTTTTTCCTATCTGTGTTAAAAAAGAGAACATTTTTAACTTTTTGTACCTTCTGTGCTGTGAAATATCCCAGCTTAAGTCTTGTAAAATTAAAAATGTGTAGAATTACATTGCCCTTCAACAGAGTTGTTGTTCATGGATTCTAAATAAAAAATTGTATTGGCTCGCATAGTGGTAACTTGTTTTAAAGCTAAAACTTTCTGGTAAACTCTGTCTGGTCCTTGTCCTTTATAGGAAATGGCAAGTGATGAGCTGAAAGAAATGCGCAAAAATCTGACCAAAGAAGCTATCAGAGAGCACCAGATGGCTAAAACAGGAGGCACCCAAACTGATCTGTTTACATGTGGCAAGTGCAAAAAGAAGAACTGTACATACACCCAGGTGCGTGGTTATTCAGAGTCGTGTTCCTTCTTCAAAGCTTAAGTCCTGTATAAAGATTGTCAGAGAGAAAAGAATGAAATTGCAAAAGGAACTTCTAACAAAATGCTGACAAATTACACAATGTGAAGATAGCTGGATCTACTTAGTTGTGCTTATGTGAAGCAAGTTTGTTGTATTTTTTTGCCAAAAATGACACGTAGATCCAAACTGAGTATCTGTATAGACTGAAACTTCAGTTTCTTTGCAATGCTGAATTTTTGCTAATTCTTCTTAGTACATCTTATTATAAGGGTTTTTTGTGGAGGAGAGATACTGTTTTTAATGTGTGTAAACATTTTTTTAAAGAGGGACTAAATAGCAGAAAATGATGTATACATCTATACACATGTACATATTTAAATATATTTAATGTACCATTTGACTAACACTAGACCCTGATTTACAGTCATTCCTACAACTGCAAGAAGGGGGCTTTAATTTGCTTAACAGTTTTCAGGGAACAGCTTTCAGGGAATGTAATTTTTATCACAGGATCAGCTGCATTTTTATTTTATATTGTGTATCAGGTGCTTTAAATAACAACCTGTTTTTCAGTCATGAGACTTTTAAGCCTTTGCATCAGTAAATGTCTGTGAAGCTGTACTGAATATTGTAGTTTTAGTGCAGAATCTGTTCCTAGAAATATGTGCAGTTTCAATGCAGAAATTAGTATTTTAGTGATACTAAATCTCTCAAAGTCCAAGTTTATGAAGGTTTTTTAGTGAGGCAAAAAAACCAGTTTCAGTTGATACTTAAAGTTAACTCATAAAGTTAACTTGTATTTTATGCAAATTTGTTTCCTTAATGTTAAACTTGTATTTAATCAGTTACATTGAACACACACTAACAAAAGTTCAAGATACTAAATCTCCTTTTCCGCTCTGGCTCTTGCCTTTGCCAAAGGTTCAAACCCGCAGTGCTGATGAACCCATGACAACGTTTGTTGTCTGTAATGAATGTGGAAACAGATGGAAGGTAAGACTGTTAGACTGCTCTGCATATTTGATAGCAGGCAGCCAGGCTCTGTGGTTAATTTGGGTTTACAGTAAATGTGACAAATCGCTTTCTGTTGACTTTTAGTTATTTCTTAACTCATTAATGATATTACATGTTGATGTTGCAAAATAGCTTTAAATTAGAAATGTATTTTTGACTGAAGGTGTAAGATCTCACAAGTAGGTTGGTGGCGAAGGGGGAGAGAAGTCAGGACTTAGGCCTTGCAACATTCTTGCCATACCCAGTGGTGACAAACTAGTCACTGTATTTTCTCTTTCTTCACCCAAAGTTCTTTTAACTGGTTTTAATCTCTGCTTTGGTGAGTGTAACAGGCATTTTTTAGACCTTCTGTTGTTATTGTTTTTTCTGGTTTTTGCTATTCTGAAAAGAGATAAATAAAATAAAAAAGAGAGATGACTGCTGATGTATTCCTGTGCCAGGGTAAGTGTAGGGCAGTGATAACTTGATTGAATCCTTTTTTTAATTTGGGCAACAGGAATTTGTAAAGCTTCTGAGAAACACAGGTACTTCAATAAACCAGAGAAACACTGAAACCAAGGCTTCCAAAAATTTACAGTTTAAGATGTGATCACATGCAATAAGAAGCATGATAACCTCATTCCATTATTTTTCAGTGTTAAGATTGCTACAGCTCTGCAGGGCCATGCCCCAGTATACATTAAGACTGCCATAGAAAAAAAATATTTTGTGCATCTTGGTTTACATAGCTTATTGCTGAATATTGTTGAAATACGTGCTCCGAGATATCTAAATAATATATAAAGCTTAGAAATTGTTTGATAGAATTGTTTATAGTACCTGGAAAAGTACATTTGTCCTTAAAACCTTTTGTAAGGTGGCAGTTGCAGAAGTGTCTGTATACAAATGCCTGAAGAAATGGTTACAATATAATCAAATGCTTTAACTAGTAATTTCCATATCCATAGCATGGTGTTGTATTTCTGTTTCTGCTTGCAAAGATTTAGAACTATGCTGTATGAAGATCTCATAAAAAATTCTTTTCTTTTGACAGTTCTGTTAGAAGAAGAAATTGTCAAGACATCTGGACCAGTATGAGAGAGGATTTTGTAATTAGCTTTAAAAACTAGGCTAAGCATCTAGCTTCCTGCAAGTGAGAGGGTTTTTTGGGTTTTCTTTTCTTTTTATTTCAAAGCAGCATACATGCCTCAAGTTAGCCTTTGTTTTGACACAATCATCATTTCCTTAAATGCCTTCCTATAGCTGGTAGTCAGTAGGGCCAGGTTGCTCAATTGTATGGTGAATTTTAAAGTATTTTTTCATTTTTATAAGTAAGTTGACATTAAACTTTTGCCAGTTAAACATTTTGGTAATTGTCTTGGTTTTTTCTAACCATGTGAATAATGTACTGTATTTTTTGTGGTCTGAAATATACACGCTTCTCCTGTGTGTATTTTGCCTCTCCACATTTCCTCGGTTGTAAGAATGAAATTTATTTCTCTTTGCTGTGTTCACTAGCTTTGCAAACAGAAAAGGTATATAAGTTCCTCATAACATTAAACTCAGTTGTTAACTAAAACAGAATTCAATTAACTCTCTAGTTTGTATGTGCTCTTTCTGGACCAGGACTAAATTTGCAGTCATGGGATTTAAATATTTATTAGTGGATATGATGACCTCTTTTGCAATGGTTGGTTAAGCTCATTTATGTAACCAGATTTGATCAATGCAATATATTTTATTGCCCAAAGCATGTATTTTACATTCTATCAGTAGGCATTATTTCTAAGAATGCCTTAAAATAGTTGGTTAAATCTGATTTGAGTGTTCAGTCTTGCTTAATGTGCTTAACAACCAACTTGGGTTTTGACTTTGTAAATAAGCAAAGGCATTGTGTTGTAGGCTATCCTAATAACACCAGCTAACCATTTTATTACATTAAACTGGCTGGGGAGGTAATACTATACTCCTTTCATATAAATGCCATTGATTTTGTTCATGAAATGATTTTTGAGATGTAGGGTATCTGGTGTCAATCATAGACCTGCAAGCGGGAATAAATTATTAAAGTTATTATTTTTTCCATATGAGGAATTATATAAATGCTGCTTTTTTAGAGTTTGCTTTTTAACAGTGCACGTTTAGAAATGTTTGCAAATGTGTTTTCAAGGAAAAACATGTCAACATCTTTAGAAGAGATCAAATTCTTTCATTATACCTAATTTTATGTTACTTAACTTGTCCAGGTTTGGGGCTGAAGAGGTCTATTTTGGCACTGTATAAATTATTCACAAGGGAATGGGAAGAGTATGTGTGGCTCCTGGAGAATAAATTCCTTGAATGTAAAGGAAAACCAAGTTTTTCTATGTTGAATATTTTTTGTGTGATGGTGCAATCATAACAAATGAGTTGGAAAGAATATGATGACACTTGAACCTTGAAAGACAAGAAGTGTTCAGTAAATACTTTATAGAGCAAGCTTTTCCAATCAGCTTATGCAGGGAAGCGTGGCTTTTCTGCTGAAGGTAAAAAAATTATTAAAATAGAAGAAGTTTTGTTATGGACTGGTTTTTTAGGCAGAAAATTGCTTAGCATTTAAAGCTTCTTGCATAGATTTATCTATATAAATATTTAAACTCAACTTATGGCCTTTAGAAAACATTATTTTTTTTTTACTAGCAGCGTGGATTAATTTTTAGCCTGTGTATAGGTCCATTGGCTGGATTGCTTTGTAAGAGTTACTAAAAGATGCGAAATTTTTTTTTTTCAAGTTGTTGAGGACAGCAAATAAATTACAGATGTTTACTGACAGTTTGAGTGCTTTGTTTGGGGACCTTTCGAAAAGAACAAGTCAAAAAAATTGTGTTAAAAATGACTACCAATTGGATGCCAAGTAAACCTAAATTTCCACAGCAGTTCACAACACATATATACAGGGCAGGCACTGGTTGGTTTGCATAACCTTCCTCACACTGTGTGACCTTTAATCTTTGTGCCTGATTGTGACACTTAGGAGAAACATGAGAAAATGTAGCAATTGTCTTTCTGGAGTCACCAGATTATATCTGGACTTTATTAAAAGAACCAGAACTGTGGTGGCACTTTCTGTGGTGCAGGTATATCCAAGTAGGAGTTGAAATAAATTGTGGTTTCACCTGCTGATACCTGATGGCTGAGTAGCAGCTTTCATCCTTCTCTTTTTGCCCCTGTGGTAAAGAGAACAATTTCTTTTGCCCAGAGAAAGATGGAGTGCAAGAACTAGATCAAAAAATGCCTCTATTCTAATCATGCTTTATTTTGGTTACCCAAATCCAAAAATAAAACTTTCCAGTACTGATCTTTGGATGCACCTCTGTTCAACAGTTGCTGCAGTTCTCGCAGCTGTCTGAAATTGCCCTCCTCTATCAGAGAGGATGCAAAGGTGGGGCTGGGCCTGTCTCTTATTTCTCCAGCTGGCTGGCTTGTCTACTGGGCTGCAGCTGTGCTAGGGCAGATCCAGTACATTGGGGTATTTTATGCACTGAAACATACCACCAGAAATGGTGATGAATCTCTCCCATCTAAGAATAGCAGGCTTGATTATTACCTTTATGGACACTTAAATTCTCTCATATGGGACAGAGCTGCCCTACAATTTGAGGTAGTTTGTACACTACTCTAGTAGCAAGAGGAGGTCACATGCCTTTTAAAGTGTATGTGTGTGTAGTTCTTTAAGGATCCAGTCATATGTAAGCAAGGCTAGAGGATCCTGCTGCTCAGAAAACACAACTTCTGGATCCTTCATTGGAAGACATTTTCTCATATATAATGCATTTCCTCATATATTCTGTTATCTCGTTCAGGAGAAAGTATTGAGTTTTAAAATGTCTTGTACTGAGTGGTTCTTTTTGACTGTCACTAAGCAGAAGGGAAATAGATCTGCCCAGTGATCTTGGCTCTTGTGAACCCAAGGAAGTGCCTAGTTTGTATCCAGAGATCAGGATTCCACTTGTGATCACATATATGAATTTTAAATTGAAACTCACAACCCTTACCAGCCCAGACAGAACTTAATTTATCAACATGAAGTCTTCATTCTATAAAATGTGGTTGTATTACCTTTCAAACACATGCCTCTGGAAATAGGTCTTGAAATAGTAGTCATTCATATAAACAAACCGGAGGAGTTTCACTTCTTTTAAGCACAGTTTTATACAGCTGTATATTAGCTTCTGTTTCACTAGATCATCACTACTCTTGAATTGTTTTACCATTTCAAAGGGTTTGGGATTAGTTTAGTTACAACGTTAGTATAGAAAATCTTTCATAATGTCATTGAAACGATACTCATACCTTTTATGGCAGAATACACATATTCTTAAGTACTGCTTACAGCAAGGTTGTTTAAAAATTACTTAACATTGTGATATGATAGCCTTTGTCATCATTTTGTCTTTTTTCTGATATCCTTTATAATCAGAAACTCCATAAGTACATGATGCTCGTGTGATGAATTTTAATCCAACTTTATATGGTAGAGCCCTTCAGAATGTATATATGATTTTTTTCTTCTTCATTTGTACTGTGCTAATGGCTTTGGAATTTAAAGGTCACTGTAAAGCACAATATGTTGGCTGAAGGAGCCCATGCAATTTTAATAGTGCTTAGCAGGCTGGTGAAAAGAGCAGTCTTTAACAGTGTGCATGTTCTGTGGGAGTTACTGCTTTATGATGTGCAGACATTGAAGGAAGAATGTCAGTGGACTGGAAAGTTGTTAGAGCTTAATGATATCCTGCAGTTTGATAAATGCCAAGGCAAACCAACCGTGCTCATTTTCAACCTAGGATAAATTGATTTTGTGATAATTTCTTACACGATTAAATAATATCTTATGTCAATATGATTATTTTCTCCTGCTATTCATGCAACAGCTTGTCTATGGAAACTTTTCCTTTTCAGTGCACTTTGCTTTTGCCCTGAGAAGTTTATGCACCATGAGCAAGTGTATAGTAATGAAATGTAATTAAAAATTTGTCGTCTGTGTGGGTGGGTTTTTGTTTTCTTCTTCCTCCTCACCCCCCCTGCCTCTATGCCATCACTTAAATCCAGCATTAACCAGCCTCAAAGTAGCAAGATATTTAGAGGAGTGAGTTGTTTGGGTTTTTAGGAGATACTCTCAGGATATCTAGGGATCAACATTCTGCCACTGGTGGTGGGAATAAACTTAAGCCTACAGCACAGCATTACGATTTGTTAAGATATTTCAGGAAAAAATGCACATTGCAAATGTCAACATTGTAATGCAAAAGTAAAATGAGAATTGCCTAGAGAATGTTAATTGCTTAGAAGTTGTGGCACATGGAAAATAAGCTTAGAAATTATTACTTTCTTCTTTTAATAATTTAACGTTAACCATAAAACTACCCAAACCAATATAGTTTTCTCTTCCCTCTAACTTCACCTTTTTTCTTTCTTTTTATTGCAGAATAATAGAATATATTGTTTGATATGAACTGTGAGTGTTCGGTCTGTCTTCCAGCTTTTAATGAAGTATCTTTGCAGGGAAGAGAGATAACTTAAAAGAAATGAAATCTTGTATTTTGTGAGATGACGTGCTTTGAAGTTTTTTCTCATGTGTGCATATGATCTTTCCAACAAGCTGAATTTGACCTAGTTAAACTTAATTTGTCAACTTAGAGCTTTAGAGCACCCTTACCCACCCTGATTAAAACAAGTACAGCATCGTCTGTTTGACTGCAAGCTACCCATGGGTGCTGCCTTATGAAGATACCTAGTTTGTTTTGTTGAAGTTACTACTTCTATTGTACTACTTCACAAAAACCAAAATGGTATTGATAGTGCTTTGGGTGTATTAAATAGAAATTCAGCTGAGGTAGCCAGCATTGATAGGTTAAGCAGTGGCAAGCATTTAATTGAACTGTCTTTTGTAGTAGTTGTAGGTGTGAACACCTTATGGAAGGGTGCTCTCTTAACTTAATCATCCAACACTGTGCTACAGAGGGCAAAAGCACTTTGATTTGCTCCCTCTAGGGTTTTTTTTGTTTACTTTTTTGTGCTGATGTTGAATCGTGTTGGAAGGAGACGATGAAAACTGGTCATAGAATCATAGAATGATTTGGGTTGGAAGGTACCTTAATCTAGTACCAACCCCACTGGCAGGGACACCTCCCACTAGACCAGGGTGCTCAGTGCCCCATCCAACCTGGCCTTGAACCAGCCCATAGTATTGATAACTTACCATGTACCAGCTCTTCTCCTGTGGTGCTGTGTAATGAAAAAAATCTAATCATTGTGTGCTTCAAAATGCGAATGCAGTAAGGGGACAATATGTCTCCTGCTAAGCGCATTGAGGAAACAAATTGATCTCTTAAATTCTATTTTGTTATTCCCATTTCCTTTTTTATGAAAAAGTCTCCATTTTGTACTTTCCATAGTGCTGGAATTAGGCAAAGGGTAGGTTTTGGAAAGGCTACAGTAGACATCACTGAACTATGCCTGTCTGGTTCTCCCTTCTGGGAGCATTTATTTTGTCTTTTTGTTTCCCATATGGCTTTTTCCAACCTATATATGTCATTTGGCTCATTTAAATAAATACACAGCAAAAAAAAAAAAAACCAAATCAGTGGAAATCCACTATAGACTCCAGAGTTTAATATAGTGGAATTGTAGTGAATCTTGTAATTTAAAAGAGAGAAGACATTAGAGTGACAGATCTACAGATAATTTATGTGGATTCAACTTACTTTCTTCCTAGTATTTCCTGTGATTACTGATTTTGAGATATGACCAGGAATTAAGTGTAATGCTTTGGGCATACTGTAAATGAACATGGTTTATAACTGGTGCTGTTGGACTGAAATGGTGCTGTATCAGAACAGAAGTTCCATCTTCCTGCTTTTCGTAATTAAATTGTGTGTATATCCGTAATGAAAACCTTACAAAATCTGTCAGGGAATGAGAGAATTTAGTATTTACAAACCCAAGCTGGCTGAAACTGCCACCCTCTTAGGAGCAAATAGTGGAGGGTTTTACATACACCTGCTGAGGGAAGAGAAGAATATGTGAGAATTCTTGTGCTTTATTTTGAAATTTGAACACCCAGACTTGTCTTCCTCTGAAGTAAATAATTTAAATTTATGAACATCAACAAAGGAAACGAAATGCTTTCAGCAGATTCTAGTACTAAAATAACAATTCTTTAGCAAAAGATTTTTTTTTATGGGCAGCATTATTTCATCCAGCAACTTTCATAAACTTGAGATTGCCATGCCAGTTTCCATTAGTGCACTGTGTATGCATGAAATATATTAAAACAAGTGGAGCATACCTATGCCAGGTATGATGGCACTGCCTAGAGTAACACAGTATCGACAGTAATATTTTTATTTTGGTCACAGTGTGGATGGGGCAACTGGTTTGGTTTTCAAGAAAATTCTAATACTCCACTTAAAAATCAGTTTTTATGCTCAGTTGGTATTTGTACCTCAGACATAGGTTGTAATAGTTTTGTGTCTGAATTATCTGCTGTGTTTGAAAAAATATTGCGTTTCTTGAACAACATTTCTTCCTCATTTTCTTCATTTCCTTTTACAAAATAGCACTGAATTTAATCAGAAACTGTACTTAGCTGATTGTGTCAGAGCTTTGTGCGGATTTAAATTATTCAGTCTGTAGTAAAATTTAGCCTGAGTTATTTTCAGGTAAATATCTGGTTAATTCTAAATTCCCTGTTGATTTCTGTAGCCCAGAGTTCCGTCTGTTTTAAAATAAATACATTTAAGAAAAAATTCTATGCTTCAATGGGTTTTTCAGACAAGGACTGAAGCAAGTCCTTGTAAATAGCAGAGTTCATAAACCGTGGGTAAGAGTCTCTGTGCATTAAGGTATAAATTTGAAGCTGTGCATCATCAAAGGTGTGTTGGGAGGGTTCCAGCATATTTCGGTTAATAACTTCTCTTACTCGGGAGTCCAGACTGACCTGCATATTAAAATAGAAAGTCATGTAAATAATAGTGGTGAATAGTACAGGTGGGGTCTTCGTTTTGTTTTATTGGTTCAAAAAGGCATCTTTTTTAACCATTTCCGCTGGTGTCCTCCAGGACTGTAAAAATTGCTACACATACTTAGGAAAAAAATGATTCTGTTAAAATTTGAATGTAGTAATATCTTGAGTATGGATAGAGAAATGTCCTCACTGAGGTACCTTATTTGAACAAGGCCGTCTGCAATCCCATTATTACTGAGACTTGAGAGACCGATGGGTTATTTCCAGACCAACTTCCTGCTCTATAGTAGAGAGCATTTATAATTTTTTGTGACAGTTCATTTCCTGGAGAGTTGGTGCTGTTGTAAAGAGACTGAATTTGGAGTAAGAGTATGACGCAGGCAGAAAATGTAACCTGCAAGGCTGTTGCCTAATCAAATTGCAGTTAAAAAGCGGGGTAAATTGATGTGAACCACAGACAGGGCTATATAATGATTCCATACAACATACAGTAATGTCATTTCTTTTTTCTGCAAGTCTCTAGTGTCTGTAGAGAGATATTAGTATTGCAGGAACAGACTGGCTAGATTTAAAGAGCATTTTTATAAGTACATAAGTATAGCTGGCATCACAAAAAATTAAATTGCAATTTTGCAAGGATATTGGAAGGTTTAAAATTCCAGCCTGCTTGGCAGGATTATATTCAAACTGAACTGAGGTGTCTTTGAAACTTGACATATTTGCTAACAGCAAAGTGACAAGTAGTTCTGAAAATTTTGGGGAAGTCATTGTGTTTGTTCTATGCCATATTTTGTCAGCTGCTCTTTGAGCAATTTGTGCTTTGAAAATAACACTTTATTTGTGGTTACTGTGCTTTTGGAGAGACGCATACACCCCCTTCTGAGAGTAATGAGAAAAGGAACTGATTTGTCCAACAAATAAAACTTGAGTTGAGCAAGGATAACTTGATCAGCCATATATTTGTGCTTCAAACTAAAAATTCCACATCAGCGTGCCAGGATAGCATAGAAAGAGCTTTCTTACAACCAGTGACAGTAGTTTTGACCATCTTACCTCAATGATGGGTGCCTTCTTCCCCTAAATATCTAGTTGATGGCAGTGGAATGTGTGTGAGGGGAAAGTTCTCCCTGAATATTGCTGTAGCGTAAAACACATGTTAGAACTAACTATGCAAAGCAACATCAAAAGATGTATTAGGGAAAGCAATATACCTCTTTTGGAGAAAGGATAGAAATATAATCCTCATAAATTAGTCTTGCTTTTTCTTCAATGACGCTTTTGTTGGATTCTTGTTTTAGTTCCTCACAGGCCATCCAGAAAAGCATGTTTTCCTCGCTGAATTCTGTTCGTAGAAATTCACGAAAAGCATTTCTGCCAGCTGGAGTAAGCATCAACTTGTCAAATGATTGAGCCCAGGCATTTACTTCTTCGAGAGTAGGAGCAGGGCTTAAGGAGGAAGAAGAGCCAAAGAAGAGAGAAATGAATGATTGTTACTCAAGCTGTTTGCAGCTGGCAGGAGGCATATGCCATCACAATGGTGCAAAATCGTAAGGTTCCTGGGCTTCTGATTCCTCACTGGAAGTACTCAAGTGCATACTCTTGTAAACACATTTATAAGATGTTTTTTGAAAGTATGCTTATCTAAATCTCTGATTCAGGTGATTGCCTCTGTTTTGATGCAGAAATTGCAGTTTACTGCTGAAAGTAATTGCAACAAAGAAGTACCTCTGCAACAGCTAGTAATTTTTTCTATCCCTAATATTCCATGTTAAATTATGGTTAAAAATTGAATGAAAATACATATCAAGAAGCAATGATTCAAACACTCTGAAAGGTACTCACCTGTATATTACCATTTTGCAGGTGCTTTTACCTGTTTGGGCAATTCTGAAGAAACTTGCATGACTCTTGGGAGTATCTAAGATCTGCTTTATATTTATTATTTTTGTAAGGCTGAGCACTGCCAGTTAAGACTCACTGCATACTTGCTGAGTGGGAACAGGATGTATTTTCAAATTATTGCAGAAATAAAGGGAGGCAGTTTACAATGCTGGTTTTAATTTGTCATGTTATGGGAGTGGGGGTGTAGTTACATGCTGCATATAAATAAAGGAAAATGTTATAAATCAGACTTTTGGTTCATTAGAAGGTAAAAAAACAGTTGAGTTGCAAATTGAGTGTAAATGACAAATAGACAATAGTTATTTTCATATTTCAGGTAATTCACTGCAATTACTTGTATGGTTTGTTGAGTTGGTTTCGTTTTAGCTTGACAGAACACTTAATAAAGACAATACCTTTCCTCACAGTTTGGAATACCCTCTGCTTGGAGTTCATGAGATGTTCTCCTTGCTCTCTCTTCTTCCTGATTTCTAACAGTAAGACTGCAAGGTAGCAAACAAAATTTTAGTCAACTTTATAGAGAAAAAGGCTGAACATACACCAGATACTTTTCCTTCAATACTAAAAATAAAAATAAATTCTAAAAGGACAGAAGCTAATGGTAGGCACATTACCCATAGTTAAATTCTGACCTTAATTTTACAGTTGTATAAACCTGGCAAACTTGAGTGTAGCTGAATGCAATTTAATATTCTATATACAGATTTTCTACGGAAGGATCACAATTCCATAGAATATCTCAAATTGAAGGGACCCATTAGGATCGTCAAGTCCAATTTTATATATATATATGTATACACACACACAAGTGTATATATATGTATACAGGATATATATATATGTATACATGCATACCCTTTGTCACATACCAAATCTATTGTCCATTGATGTTTGTACTGTGTATGCTCAGTGCAGTATTTTAACCTGATGCACTGGTTTTATGTGAGTTCGATTTCAAGGTAGGTGCGTTTGGATTTGTTTGCATTTTTTTTCTCCTTGACTATGATGAGGGTCAGGACTCTGGTTTGGAGTTGTGATACCATGTAACAGGAAAGCCAGAGTTCGGAAGCAGGACACAAGATTTGAGTGAGCTTGAGACTTCTGTATGTGATCTGGGAAAGGTAAGCATCTTTCAGAGTTCAGATGTAGATATAGCCAGATTGTGTGGTGATTCCTAAGATTAGCATCTTAGGAAATTGCTAATACATGCTTCAAAATGGGAGGTCTGGAGCACAAAGAGCAGAGCAATTATTGCGGAGTATCATTTTGAGTAAGTCTGAATGGAAACACTTGTTTGTAGAATTACAAAAACAAAGTTTGCTGCAATCAGTAGTGATCACTGACAGTTTTTGACGCCCCGTGGAAGGGTAGCTGTCAACTCCTGCTTCTTTCATCAAATGTTAGTGTAGATAGCTATAGTTTTTTAAAATTTCTTTTGTAGTTGTAGAAGATTCTTTTTCATTTGAAACTGGATTTGAAAACATAAATATTTCTTATTGGGGAATGGGGACTACATTCCAGTTCATCCAGGCTATCGTAGCTTAGTGAGAAATGTATGTGCATACACATATGCATTCATATAATTGATAAAGCTGCTTAAAATATGTCAAGAAGAAAAGGTCCCAGTGAATAACCTGTCAATTATATGAAACGAGTCCTCCAGCTGAAACAAAGCAATACAGTCACTATAACTTCTAGGGAAATACCAAACTTAATTTCTTCATTTGTATCTTACCTTTCTTTCATGCTAATGTTCTAAGTTTTGCTGCCCTAATCCCTAAAGATCTCATTTATCTCTGGGAAGGTTTTTTGTTAAACCAGTGGATTTTTCTGCCTGTTTTGCATTCTAAACTCTTGGCCAAGTCTTGTTTGCAGCCTTGTTACTTACTGGGCATCTCCTTCTCCCTCTTTGTTTAGTTAGTCCGTAATCTGCAGGGACCTGCTTTTCTCTTTGCCACAGCAGTCCATATGTCGAATACATAGGAAAGCTTTTGTATTGCTAAGATGGAGAGACTTTTTTTCAGCAACATCTGAATCATAGGTTCAAACCAGTGAACTATCTCAACTTACTTTTTCAGGAAAAAAAAAAAAAAGAAAAAAGTAAGTAGTAATGCTAGTTCTTTATTCTTTTGGGTTATATAGGTCTCAGGTCTTTACTACTCTTTTTACCAGTGGTTCTGGCCTTTTTTGAATATGTAAATTATATGTATTCCTCACACACAGACAGGAAGTGATACTCTTGTCAGACCTATTTTTGGATTGAGGGGAATCAACAGATCCAATAGAAATGAATACAGTCTTCATAGGATAATGCACAGAAAAGGAAAAAGACCAAAGAAATAACAAGTTTCCCTAAGAGAACATGCCATGCCTCAGAGGATTATTTACAGGCAGGCTCTTTCCCTAGAAATGTACATGTAAACAATAAAGAGATGAGTGCAATAGTATATCCTCTCAGGATCTGGAAGAGTAACAGGCTGGAGGCTTGGGTTTGACTGTGGGAATGAACACAGGCTCTGAGCATCCAGCTGAGAGACTCATTTCAGTTCGTTCTAAATCTACTATTAAGAGTATGCTGAATATTGGATGTTCAGCAGCTCAGCTGCATGACTCATGGAGACTGTTATTTTTATTCCTATTCATAATTTTTCTGTTCCAAGTGCTTGGGCTATTTTGAGGAAATGGTCTATGAATGGGGAACATAAATAGCATAATTACGGTTTGTTTTGCATTTCTTGCTACTAGAAAACAATTGTTTTTAAAAAATCAGAAATTATTTTAAAGCTGAAACAAGCTGCTCTGTTTCTGAGCCTGTATTGGTTTCCCAGATGATTCTGAAATGCAAATAGGAATTTTAAGCATCATGAAATTTGAGTACTTTCACAAACCCTATTGAGTAAATTGCTTTCTTTGAATTGTTTGAATAGTGAGGTGCATAGAAAACAAGCATCCTGGAAAATATCAGGTAAAATGGGGGGGAAAAGCACTTTATCAACAATTTAAAAGGTAAAATGCAAATTTTAGATACCATGACTTAGTAGATAAATGTGTCTTAGGTTTTTCCTTTTATGGAAAACCGTGTTTGTACAATGCAGGTCTAGACTGACCCACTTGCAATTGCACTGGACAGCTGTTGAAATGGCATTGGAATTTGTATGGGATTCTTTAACATAGATGCAATAGGTAGCAAACCGATCCTGTACAGGCAGAGTATTAATGTCTCTCTAAATTCTTCCTTAGTTTACCTCTAAGCACCTGCTGAAAAGCTTGGTAGGATCAGAGCCAGAGTTCTTGGCATCTCACAAAAACCCCCAAACCTTCAAGCAGCATTTTGTCCTTGCAAAATATTCACTATTTGCATTAGGGAGGGCAGAATTCTGTGTCTTGCCTTCTGATGAGCTGAGTTGCCATAGCAAGGAAATGATCAGTCTGCTCTTCCCTTGCCTTCTAATGGTGTTCTCCAAAACATTTGCCACAAGATGCTACTGAAAAACAACATTGGTGGAATAGATTCCTAGCCCAAGATGTAAGGTTATTTATGACTGCTTCCTGTCATCTCAGTGCCAGGTTTGCTTGCTCTGAAGTGTTTATATAGTGGATAGTGAATTTGTAAGAAGCATTCCAATGGTGGTCAGTGTTTTGGCTGAACTGGTATGACTGTTTAAGACTTTTTGTTTATTTGAATGGAAGTTCTGGTCTCACCCATTAAGTAGCACTTTGCCCTAAACAGGTACAGGGCATTTGAATATAAGAAGATTTACTTCAGTTTAGAATTAAATCAGTAGGATCTGGAGGAGCTGGTAAGAAAGTGAAGGTGAACACATCATTAATTTAAGGAATCAAGTGATTCCTTCTCTTTTGCTTTGATTGATAAATTTTCTTCCTTAACAGGAATGCGACTTTTATAATGGGAGTTTTTCTGAATTTTTTCTGTTTAGCTCCTCATCTTCAGCAAATAACCACAATGTTTAAAGTTTCTCGTCCCAATGATTATCTTCATATGAGTTGCAGGTGCCATGTGTTGGCAGTACTAATTAATGACAACGGATCCAGTTACCTTCAGGGTAAAAGAACAGTTCTGGGCACCTGGTTATTCATTGTCTGACCTACAAATTCTTCCACCTTCTCCTAATTCCATTTAACACCTTCCGTGCTGCTTGTCAAGCCCCAAATCTAAATCAAAAGCTGTGACATATTCTGGTCATTTCAGTTTTTAGTGGGAGCCTTGGTGAAGCTCAGTGCTGAGGAGAACCTGTCCTGCACAAAACAGACATTATGCACTATTGACAAAAAAAGTGCAATAGAGATACTGTACAGATATTTATTTTTAAATCTGTTATTTCAATGGCAGGGGAAAGAAAGACTACACTGGAGTAGAGGGTTGTGTCTAGTAGTAGAGCACAGCTATCTCCTTGTGTCCCAGATTTGCAGACAAGTGTTTTCTTTGGCTTATATTGTCCTATGCGTGAGCTATGTGTTCCTTCCCTGCTATTCTGTTCCCCAAAAACTTGAATGAGAGGAGTTACCATGAGCAGCTGCAGCAACAGCACCAACAAAAGCAGCAGGCATTGGATCCTCGATTTCCTGTGCTGAGCTGAGCCTGTGCAGCACTTGGGGTCTCCGGGGTCGTAGCCATCTGCCGTTTGCGTATCTCCGTCCTCTCTGATCCCATGGGCTGCAAGCAACAAAGGAAGGGGGAAGTAAGAAACATCTCTCTCTTTTTTCCTTTTTGTTTGCTTTAAAAGTCTTACCCAGAAGTGCTAAAGGCCACAGCCTCAAAGGAACTGAAAAGCTAAATCACTGATTTTCCCCAATGGAACTTCTTAGGTGTTGAATCCTTTGGAAGATTCACTCATTTAAAAGTGCTGTGATGGAAGGCAAAGGGCTAATGAGTACAAGAATACAATGAGAAGGGAGTGGTGATGCAGAGAACAAAAGGTATAAGTGAGGGGTCTTGGAGAGCTAGAGCTCTTGGCACAGAGGTATATAAGCTTAGGAGTTGAAAAGGGTTTTCTGAAGTTTTGACTTCAAGGCCATTCCTAAAGAAAATGGTACAGAATAGAAGTAGTTGGGGCCTCTTTTTTTCTTTTTTTTTTTTTCCTTTCCCTTGATTAGCCAATGTACGGGTTTCATGATGCTTGCATGAGACACCTGAGCTCTCCTGGAAATCTGGCCTTTGGTGAGTACTGAGGATGCCTCAAACCTGCTGGTTCCCCTTGTAGCAAAGGGGGAAGCGCCAGTGCTCATTTCTCCGTTGAAGGTCTGACTGCCACAGTTTTTTAAAACTTTTTGTATGTGCTTCTGTCAAGATGAGGAGGAAACACACAACTAGATGACAATAATTACATGGTTTTACTGAATCTCCCAACTGCAGAGAGCATCAAACAATTTTTGGTGGATGCACTGGTTGGTTTTTTTGTACTGTTGTAGGAAGCCTTTTAGGAGACTGCGTTTTGCAGATTGTGCAGATAAGTGGTGTTGATGAAATGACAAGTCCCTTAAAGTCCCTGTTCCTTTCTGACCCATCTCTGAGCTTCACATTTGGTCTACAGCACTTAATAATGCTCTCCCTGTTATGCTGAAAGTTGTGCCATATGTAAGTGACAGATGTCTTTTAGAGATTAAATGCTAGCTTGTATAAAGATGAGTATGTCTTTCTTCATTTTATTTGTGTTTGATTTTTGGATACATAGGTAGTCATCCTCCTGTGTCACGAGATCCCTTTGTGTGTAGGTTTGTTTCAGGTTACTAAACCTTCTTTTGAGGCCATGACAATTGTAGGGGAGTTAAAATTAGCTGGTACCAATTTTGAGTTCTTTTTTTAAATCTATAATTTAATATCAGATTTCAATCTAATGAGCTAAATACTTGGGGGTTAAGTTGCTTTCCTTCCTAAAATGTTCATCCAGGTTTAGGAAATGCTGTTGTTTTAACTTGAGGGGGAATGTACAGATGGCATCATGGACTCGACAAAAGTGTCAGGAGAAGAAAGAAGGTTATTTTAACAGAGTGCAGCATTACATTTTGCTGCACTTTGGCTACTGTGGTTTTTTTAATATAAATTGTCTTATAGAGCTTAATAGTTTTTGTATTTGTGAGAACCACCCACTCTCCTAAGAGACAAATGCATGACACGGTAGCAGAAGATGCACCTGTGTAGCAGGAGGAATAAAATACAAGAACAACAAAATAGATAGAAACTATAACCCATTTTGAAATTCTAAAGACCCAATCTGACAAACAATGCCTAAATGACCAGAAATAGAAATCAGAAAAAGAATGTAGCTTCCAACAACCGCCCCCCCCAACCTTTCTTTTTTCAAAATGTGGAAGGATAAATGAAATGTAGAATGCATTTGTAGATTCAGATTTATTTCTGTCAGCTTCAGATGCACATGAATTGAATGAATAAGTATTAATTTCCTTCCAGATACTTTTACTTTTTTAAATGGATCATTTTCACATTTCAATTAGAGAGTGATACCATATAAAGCATTTGTGGAAGGATAACATATCTAACAATATTTCAGGCTGCTTTGGACAGTAAACAATTATTTTCCATTAGAAAAATGTAACTTGGATTCAGACATGTGCTGTTCATATAGCCTAATACATCCACTCTTACTTCTGAGATATTTTATGTTCACACATTCATATCTGTAATTCATATTAATAATGAGTTAGCCTGGGCTAAATACGATCCAGGGTCCATGTTATAGGATGGCAAGGTAGAGAGCTGAGCAGTGGTGCAGGTTATTACAGAGCCGTAGAAACTCCTTTGGTGCACGTAGCACTAAGACCCATAGAACAAAACCATGCCAGGCTGGTCAGGTTCACAGAACAAGCAGTGAGTAAGTGATCTATCCCAGCATTGTTTATCTAACTTCAGAAGAGCCTTATTTTATGTATGTGGGCATCTTTCTGCTACTTGCAGTATATCCAGAATGTCACTGTAGGACATGGAAGTTTTCCATCACACTTTGCTGCTTCTTGCTGCAACCACTAGAGCTGTGTAATGAGCCTTGCCAGGCAATTGCTGGTTTGAGTTGTGCTGTGTGCAGGAATAGGTAGTAGATGTATCAATTACTCCAGTGAATATTATTTGTAGGAATCCACAAAATTCCTTGCTCCTTTACAGTACAACCCACATTAGCAACAATTTAAGCACTTGCTTAAATTGTGCATCTGTGGATTTTGTGGATCTGTGGGATTTGTGGATCTGTGGGAATTGAGGTGGGTTTTCTTTTGCCTTCAGTAGACTTCAGGCTCCTTCAGGGCAAAAAGGAGAGGGTGTTTTTAGACCTTGTAGTAAAAAGGTCTTCTATTAATATAATTTTACAGTTGTTAATTTGGGACATCAGATTTTCAGACCTCTCTAAAGGCACTATGAGAACGAAAAAATTGTATGAGAACCCTCTGTACTGGATGTTCTCTGCACTTTGAGAACTGGGGTTTGCCTTCTCTGTCCCCGCCATCTGGACCAGCAAAGTGCCTTGTTTGAAAATGGGTTAGAGAAGGAAATACAGAGGGTTAGAATACTGGAGATGGACTGCTATCTTGTACATGTTCTCTAAGGAATCCAAAAGGACTTTTAGACTACTGATGGATTTAGGTAAGATAGCTTTAACCAAAGGAGTTCAACCCCTACCATCTCATGCTCTGTTTAAACTCAGATTGTATGTTTTTAGCCAATTGCTGGGTATAACACAAATAGTCAACAGGGCCTAATTTTGCTAATATTGAGTCACTGTGAGGAATGAAATCCTTGAATGAGACAGTCAGTCAGTGTCTGTATGGCAAGAGGGGTTTCTGTTGCACTGGTTGTGGTGGTGTTGACTGGACCACATGAGGTTCTGGGTCACGCGTTACTGCTCAGATCGTACACGGAGCTGTCTCTTGTGCCTTGGCACTGCTCCAGTGCACGCATGATCCATCTCTGGTGATTGTCTGGAGCTACAAAACATCTTCTACCTCCCTAAATTGTGTACATGAGTCTGTCCTGCATGATCATTTCTGCATCTGCAGAAAGTTTCTCCTGACTACAGGCAAGTAACTGGCCACTTACAAGTCTCCTCTGACTACCTGCAGTCTATGCAGAATTAGGTTGATTTTGTAGCCTTGGAGTCTCTGGATATTCTCCCCCTGGACACTAATCAGCACATTGAAACATAACGAAACTTGTCTAAGCACGGTGGGTCCTGCCTGGAGGAATCCACAGAACCAAATTCCCCATGGAGAGTGCCAATTAATCAAATGAGAAAGGGGAGTAGCAGTTGAGGTGATCAGCTTGTCTCCAGCTGGTTCATTGTTCCAAGTCAATCTAATGTAGAATCTCTGCAGATGCCTAGGTGCAGGGTTTCTGGATCTCCCAGGGAAAGAGATGTCCTTCTCTATGTAATGATAACAACAAATTATAAAATGGTTACTAAAGAGCAATGGAACGAAATAGAGGAAAATTGATGACACATGTTCTTGCTTCTCATCCTGCTATATAACATCTATGAATCATATAAAAAAGTATGTGCTTATATTATTGAATGCTAATAAGTAATTTTAAAAAAAGTCCAAGGATTTAAGCAAGCATCTGAGATGCTACTTTTGACAATAGTGGAAAACCACTGTATGCCTTAAGAGTAATGTCGAGGTGGTGAAATAAGAATGTCTGTCATACCTTTTCCACTCCAGAGCACACCTGTCTGACATTCAGACTGCGAAGCATTTCTCTATGTAATCTTATAAACACGAAGGAGTGTAAAGGTCAGGAGTGAAAATTATTTCTCTGATTAAAAATACCTCAGGAGATATTTGGCTTAGTTGTAACATTTATAGTATTTGCTAATTTCTCAGCAGAAATGTGGGCTAAAAAGAAAAAAACATTCCCAAGGGAGGAATATTTAAAGTCTAAGCCACAAATGTCAATTTAAAAAACAAAACCTCAACCAAATAAAAAGAAAACTCAAACCCGGGAATATGCAGAAGACTATAGACAAAACTTTATACTTTTATCCCCACTTTATGCTAAAACACAATGACATTTTCTCAGCTCAAAGTGCAAAGATTCTATTACTTCAACTTAATTACTTAGACATAATGTTTTCTCCTTGTACACATTACGCTCAGGCAGGTGTGCAAGCCTTTAGCTTGCCCTCAGGGCTGGTTTGCATGGCCACAGCATGAAGCTTTCCCAGTAACTCCACAGCCTGAGAAGCCCTGTACTGTGACACTGGCTGACAGCCACTTGGAGTGAGTGCACAGATGTGGATCATATAGTCCAGTTATTTTTCAGTAAATACTTCAGGCCTGATCCAAACTCCACTAAAGCAATGAAAGCCACCTCTTGGTGTCAGCGAGCTTTAGGTGAGGTTATGTAACTCTCACAATTGCTGCTTTGTCTTTGGATCCTCCCAGTAATGATAACCAGTGAGTTAGAAGAGATTCTGTTCTTATCTACTAATGTCATAAGAGGCTTGCAGCTGGGGTCAAGTTCCAAATAAATCTCTGAATCTATATTTTAACAATTCAGATATATTTGGGGCTGCAACAAACTCCCACTGAAGCCTGTGGCAGTTCGTTTTCTACTGAAATATGAACAGGAAACTTGATGCTCGTGCTTCTTCCTTTTCATTGACAAATGTGACAAGCAGGCTTTCTGCATCAAGCAGTGTGCTATTTTAGACAGAGAAGAATTCTAATGTATGTTAATGAATTCGCCCACACATATGCACATGCTTTAGGCATAGTTGTCAGATTGCCCACTTAGTAGGTTAAGAGCAAGAGCTCCTCGAAAGTTATCTTGTATCTTTGGAGATTTGGAATATTGTGGTGGGGTGGGTGAAATGGTTGAGGGTTTGTGACTGCAAGACCGAGGTTAGCAGAAAGGAGACTGGCAGCACATGGAAGAAAACAGCTTTTTATGTCACTGCTGTGCCCAAGTCTGTTAAAGGCTTAAGTGGTTAAAGTTGCAAGTGAAAGTGTTATCCTATAACTAACAGCTCTGGGACACTTTTATGTCAAATGTCCAGAAACTGAGTGCCTTTGCCTCTTTCACTTAATTTATTTTTCCAGAGGAGCAGCAGCCCAGGGGCGCTGAGTTCATCTATCCAGCTTGAAGCATTGCTTTCCATTTCAAAAAGAATGGCTGAAAGTGTGTCACACTCACATAGTAACAGGTAATGGTGCCTTGGTCATGGCACCTGTAACAAGTATTTTTCTATCAATGCCTTAGATGTCTTCTACTTCTTTTTCTTTGGTATTCAGTTCTGCCCAGTTGGCCACCACAAGGCCACCGTCTGCAAAAATCTTCCTGCACTAAAGTGTTTCTCTAAGCAAAATCTGGCTTTCCTGTTAAGAAACCTAGTTACTTGGGGCTTCAGTGGGATTTTTGTGTTTTGTTGGTTTTTTGGTTTTTTTTTTTTTTTAAGGGAGATGCCCTATATCTCTTCTGGATAAAGAATTTCTCTAGTTTGGATTTTATCACAAGAGAATTCACTGAAAATGTTACTCTAACATGTAATTAGCAAGGTCACTGTCATTATTTCTCCTGTAATAAGGGAAAGACATGAGAGAATTCTTTACCAGTTGCATAGAAAAACCAACAAAAGCAACCTGTTGTTTCTGTCCAGCTGATTATGTGGATGCTATGAGAGTGGAGCAGTATGAATATAGGTATGGATATAACTTCGTCCCATGCTGAGTCCTTCACAAACTAGGTCACTGCAAACCACAATTAAGTTAAATCAGTGTCAAAATCTTCTCTGCACAGCACAAGCTGTCAGCATCCTTTGCCTTGTCTGCTGTGGCAGCTGGGGTCGGCCTCGGTGGATATATGTCAGTCACACTGACTGATCAGCTCTCTTGGAAGAAAAAACCAACAAAAAACTCCAAAGGCTTCTTCAGTGTTGGGATTTTTACCACTGCTTCAATCCTGCTTTCACTGGCTCTGATGTCAGAGAAAATACCTGCTTCTAGTTATTTTTATGCAGCTTGTTTTGAGAAGCAATAAAATTTAAAAAATCATTCATCCTAATATTTTACAAACCTCTCTACTATGCAGTGAAACTGGTGCCTGTACCAGTTTACTCTGCTCACTCCCATTATCTCCTCCTGAGCGCCTGGTTGCATTGTGCTTAATTATGAATGGCCTCCAAAAAGCCCATTTTACTGTACTATGAAGTGACTCATATCACACAGAAGCTCTGACAACTCGCACTGGGTACTGGAGGCACATGGCGCTGTATTAGTCAGTGACTCATTTCACATTGTACTCGGTGCTGAGATCTGACTCACACTGAACGGTGTGAGAAGCTGACTGACATTGTACTGGGCTGAAAGCTGGTTTGAATCGGGATGACTCACTTCGGGGTGCATTAAGCGGTGATTCACACACTGTTTCCTATTGATTCCGATTGTCGCGATTCACTTCGGATTGTACTACGCTGGCATCTGGCTGCTCTGCAGGGCAGGCACTGTGATAGCAGCTCTCTGCCTGAAGAGCTCGGCTGTAGCGCCAACCGGCACAGTGTCAGCCAGGAGGAGTAGTACCAAAGTCAATTTAAAGCCGAAGGAAGGTCAGAATTTGGCTTAGCACACGTTCACTTTGGCCATGACACTTTCTGGGCTTCCTTGCTTCACCCAGCTCTGACAAGTTTTGAAAACAGCCAGTGAGGAGTAATGAACCTTTAGCTAAGAATCCTCTTACTTGTGAATGCCAGGAGATCTCCAGAGTATTTCCAAGTCTTGCTGTCTCCTTTGCCACTTTTCTTAGTGACAAAAAGATGGGATGAATTTCTAAAAGTGACTGAGTACTGGTAGTTGCTTAAATGCTTCAAGTTCATCAACATTTGACCTGAGCTCCAAGACAGACAGGCACCCTATAGTCTGAAAACTCCTTCCTGGTACTTCAAGCTCAGTCCTCAGACATCACTACTCACTCTGAGATATGTTCACTGTTCTAGGTAAGGAGTAGAGAGGTGTGTAACATCTGAGGTGATGCTTCCGTGATTAAGTATTTGGGACTCAGAGTAAAGATACCAAAGTAGGTATTGATGTGAGGAGTAGATAAAAAATTAAAGGGGAAATAAAGTAACTGTTCTCTCACCTCTGAGCATTTTATAAAACATAGTGCTAGTTTTACATTCTGTTGGCTTGAACATGCTCTGAGTTTAGAGAGACACTCCTAATTTTAACATGACATTCTTAATTTTAGGAACCACACCTAGGAATCTCCTAGCTGATACTGATTCCGGTGTTCTGTTTAGTTGAACTAGTGTTTACTGCTTCTGGCCCGGCAGTACAGCAGTGGTGTAACCACCTCCAAAGTCCGTAGCTCTGCAGAGCGCTGGATCGGGTGCTGACATTCTGTTTGTGCAACAGAGCTACAAGGATACTCCTTGCCATTACGTCATAGCGACAAGTGCCACATGAAAAGTTTTCATTTTACACTTTTCCACAGCAAAAATTAAATAATGAAACAGTTGCATCAAGTAAATTACACCCGTATTAAATTACTGTAGGTTCTTACTGGAATGTACAAGGATAATCTTATTTCACTTTCTGAATTTGTGCCCAGTTTTTGTTACCTGCTTTTTCTTACCCACTGGCATTACCTAATGACAGAGCTCAGGAAGAGCTCTTTCCTCTAGGGATGCTTGATGAGGCAGGCTGATACTGGAAGACTCTCTATGGAAGCATTCGCCTGTTGCTGCTTATCTCTCTAATTTGGCTGGGGAGCCCCGGGCTCCCAGAAGAGAAGACGCACCGCGGCACTCCCTTCACGGGTGCTGCCTTATCTTTGGTCACACTCGTGAGACGAGGCAGAAGGGCCCCTGAGAACACGGCGGGGGCCGAGCCACGGTGTTACCTGCGCTGAGGCCAGGGAGGTGGCGCGGCCCGGGGTGCGATCCCGCCTCAGGGAGGGATCCTGACCCGCCATCCCGGAGCAGAGGCCAGCCGGGTGCTACCGGGCTCTGCGTTGGGGGCCCCTGGGGAGGGACATGTGGGTGCGAACCCCCGCGCCGGGCGCTCTCGGCTTGCAGCTCCCGACCCTCCGGGAAACCGGGGGAAGAGCCTTTTGGGCTTGGTCCCTGCCGTTCCTTCCGGGGAGGGCGGCCACAGTCACTGTCCCGCCGCGGCCGCGGGGGCCACCGCCGGCAGCGCCGTCCGATTCGTCCCGTCCCGTCCCGTCCCGTCCCGTCCCGTCCCGTCCCGCTGCACCCCGGGCGGCCCCCCAC
>VZTJ01005187.1:404284-433587 GCA_013397795.1 Orthonyx spaldingii | reverse complement strand
GGACAATGTTCCCAGGAGAGCAGAAAAAATAGAAAGGTTGATTTTATCAAACAGCAACCCCACAACACCATTCCGTATTGCTCCTGTCCAGTGGCAAATCTCTGCCCTTTTGGTCGTGGCTGAAAGCAGACAATTGCGATGTTGAACAGATTTCTGTGGCAAACTACAATTGCCAAGGCCCAGACAGGACCTGTGGAGGTATTCTAGCTTTGACAAGTAGGATTAAATGACACTGCCTCACTCCTTGGCAGAGAAAAGGGAACAAAGTCTCAGTAACTGTACCGGGGTGGTTGTTTATGTGGCTTTAAGACTAAGCTCAAAACATCTGTTAACACCACTGGCCTTTGAATTCACCTCTTGGTCACTCTACTAGGGCAGGCATCCTCTTCTCAGACTGGTGAGTAAGAGTGACTCCCCTAAGACCCCTCCAGACTACAGTCCCAGGTGGCTTTCTAAATCTTAGCAGAAATACTTGATCAAGTTCAGGTTTAAAATACTGGCATAGTGTAACTCTTTTGGAAGATATGTTCTTGCTCCATCATCCTTTCCATTTGTCTCAGGGTAGTCATGAGTTGTTGTCCCTGCCCATGGCAGGGGGTTTGGAATGAAATGAACTTTAAGGTCCTTTCCAACCCAAACCATTCTATGGTTCTAGCTAACACCTCATTAAAGAAGACTATTTTATTTTTCAAAATTCATGACGCATGGTGAAGATGCACGGTACTGTATAAAGCTATGGCATTTATGCTCCTTAGCATAAATGGTGTTGGATAAACAAAGCCACCAAAGCTAACTGTCTTCCAGCGATTGGTGTTTGTAGGCAACTCTGACTGGCTCTGTAGGCAGGTACCTCTGCATCACTGCAAGTGCTCACAACCACATTCTGAAACAGCTGAATGGTCTGCAGGCATAAAGTTCTCACAGAATTGTTAATGTAGTAATCTCCCCCTTTCTCCCTGAATGATGTCCAGCTGCATGAGACAGAACTGCATAAACAAGGGCTTGGACTTGGATGAAATGGGGTTTAGAGTTGAGAGACACACACTGAAACCCTTTCTCTCTCTGTAAAGGGATGTGACCACGCATTTCTCATGCATGAAAGAAAATTCCTTCAGCCATCAGAGTAGCTTGCCCTGTGTGTATGTCTGTGACCTTACCCATGGTCCTCTCTACTGCTCTACTTTGTTCAGGTTAATTCAACTTCACTGGGACAGAGAAAGCAAAATGTCAATCCAGCAAGGCATGGGAGTGTTTAACCTTGCACTTGTTTCTGTTTCAAAAAAATAAGTTATGGAAAATTGAGAGCTTACACGTGAACTGTGTATTTAAAATAATTATCCCATATAGTGGCACTTTTTTTGGTAACATACAAGGTAAATAATAAATCAGGAACCAGTTTCAATACTGACATTATTTGGCCTTGAAGTATATGAAGCATGAGAAAAACCATCTCCACCCTTTACCAGACTTTCCTGAATATTTCATGCTAGACTCATAAGCTCTTGATAAATTTTTAGGAGGGAGTTCTATCCAGCATGCAGTAGTTCTCTTTTATTCTAGATCAGAAAGGGATGGCTTTATATGAGGATACCCTTATTATTTAATATTGTCCCTTTATGTTTCTTAGACTCCACTCTCCCTCTTTCTGCAAACTTGTCCAGTTAACACATTTTCCTAATTCTGACTTTGTAGAAATGAAGAAATATTTTTGTTTCTACTATTTTATTTTATATTTTATATTTTATTTTATTTTATTTTATTTTATTTTATTTTATTTTATTTTATTTTATTTTATTTTATTTTTTACTGAAAACTTGTACGGCACCTTTCTTTTTCTTTTTCATCTGTTCTCACTGTTCAGAACAGGTGATAAGAAAGATCATACAGAACATGTATCTGTATTTTAATAACATGGTATTCCAACATTCTTGCAGTCACACATCAATGGGTGACATAATGCACATATCAGCTCTTTTGGGGCCTGTTTGGCTCTAAGGTGTGAGGGCTGATTGCTGGAACCTGAACTTCTGCTCCCTGCCCAAAGAGAGGTCATACACGTTTGTATGGCTGCTTTCGTGTACTAGTCTATTTCAGTGTTTCCTGCTCCCTTAAACTGTTAAAAAGAGAGTTTCTAAACCATTGAAAGGAGCTGATTCATAGTGAATTAGGGAGCAATTCAAACAGAGAGTAAGAACTCATTTTTTACCTTTTTCATTGACATTAAAGTGCACTTGTTGCAAATCATTTTGAAGACTGTTAGGCTTTTCTGGGAAAGGAGATATTTTCAGAAGGAGAATGAGTTTCCAGGGACTTCAGCTGAACTTCAATTTTCTTTATACACCAGCAGAATCTAGTATTTGCTTTCTCTTATCCCTTAATACAAACTAAAAATGTAAAAAGAAAAATAAAAGATGCATTTAAATAACCATATTTTGAAGTGAACATAATACCAGTGATATTATGGGAAGCAGCTTTCCTGAACTTCTAAATATTTGCATTTTTTTCAACATCAGTTTCTTACAGGCATAAGTAATTTTTCTTCATGGATCTATTAGTAGTTGGTTTCAAATAGAAAATAGAAGTTCAGTGTTGATGGGAGGAAGAATAAACTGGAGTCATCATGAAAGTTGATAGTGGTGCATTAATTAATCAGTAGAATTGATTTTGTGCAAATCCAAGTGTGAAAGTCCCACTGTCATGTCATTCATGAAGTCACAGGGAGCTCTTTGTTGGAGGATTAGGTTTCCCCAAGATCTGATGCTAAAACCTGTGATTGCATTACATCAGGGTTTGAAACATTATCGGAATGGTTAGCCTTGATTTAGATCTCAGGGCAGGCAGAATTTTTGCAGTTGGTGGCTCTGCTTAGTGCTTTGATAACTATTTCACCCCTGTAAGGTCATTTTCTAGGGTGATGTATTTTCTCAGGGTTGTCCAGTCCCATATGTATGTTCTGACAAAACCCTTGGCTTCAGTATTTATATCAGTCAGTGTCTGCTCCAAAGCTGCAGGAAGCCTCCTCTGCATCCACTCACAACTCTGTTTCTTTTCCACTCCTACATATCACATCTTTGTTACTTCTAAGGCAGAGGAAACTTAAGGAAAAATAACATTTGAGATGAAATTCAATACTAGAAATGAGGATGTGTTCTCCAGTAACAGCACTGAATGCCGGCTTTCAGAGTGTCAGAGTCAGCTCAGTGATGGTTCTAGTCCCCATTCTGGCCCAGTCCAGCTGATGGGTGCAGGTTCCGTGGGGTTTGTGAGTCCTTGACAGTGCTCTGTGGCCCAACTCATGTGCTTAAAATCTTTGGTGATGCAGAGTTTCTGACAGATTGACAGATTACCCGGGAAGACGGTGGCTTGGACAGAGAAGGTCTAATTAGAAACTGCAATGTGACACATAGAAATAAATGAAATTTTTGAAGTGCAAAATGCACTAAGATACTCTGTCATGCTTTTAATTTGTCATATTTGGCAAATGGAATATTCACTATATTCTCTGATCCTCTCACCTGATGTATGACATTAAATAATTAAAAATATAATGCAAACACATTTTTTTTAAACCATGAGGTTAACATACATCTCTAATTCTATCCTCTATTTTTCCCCCCCCATTCCTCCAGTTACTTGGAATAATTAAAAATCCTTACAGATCAGGCTTGACTTAAAAAGAAAAATCTCTTCCATCACGACCATGTTCTGTTAATGTACGTGCCAGTGACATGATAGACCCTGTAGCAAATATCTGGTCAAAATGTTGACCAGGAAAAGATTAGCTTCTACATACAAAAATTGTGAGTTTCCAGACGATGGAGGAAGCGGCTCAGGCACGCTCATTACAAGCTTCCAGAAGGTGTCACTGTGCACCTACAATTTGAGTGGGGAACCTCAACATTTAAGGATTAGTGCCAAAACACTATTTCTCCTTGTGCTATTAGGGCTCCTGTTCTCTGCCCATATGAAAATTAAAACTATCGATTGGAGAAAAATATTTCTCTTTTGTCATGATAGGAAAAATAAAAATATCCTCATAGTGTCACTGTCACTCAAGAGGTACCTATCCAACCATGACCTGCAGAAGTATTCCTGATATTGTGGGTCAGACATAACCTAATTATTACACAGGATCCTTACCACAGGTGCTTGCTAGGTAATAAATATAGTTAAACTAAAGAAGAAATCAAAACTGCCATGACTGCAATTTTTAGGTCTTGTAGAGCAGTTTGTAGTTACATTCCAGGGCTGAATCAGACAGGAAGATTAACGGGGCAATTTGGAACCAATGTTCCTGAACAGATCGAGATTTCTGAGCAGCTGAATAGTTCAAAGCAAGTCTGAAAGCCTGGCTGCACAATGTGGCTGCACAGTAACATTCCAGCTTGACAAGATTCCTGAGGAAGACACTGATTTCTGCCATTAATTTTCATCAGGTTTTGGACCTTATAAAATATGGATCAATTGGAAAATTATGCAGCCATGTTAAAAGTCTGATGGGAGAAAATATCATTCACTTATAAGATATGGTGGAGAACATGAAAGGAGAAATAAACTATAATTCCTTTGAAAAAGAAGAACAATAGAATAAAGAGCAGGCAATGAGAGACTGCTGAAGAGTATGAGGTTAAAGGGCAGTACCAATGAGAATGATGCAGGCTGGTGCTGCCATGAAGAGAAAACTCTTTATTTGTCTCATTGCAAACTAGATTGAGCTGGTGATCAGGAGTATTTATCCAGCATTTTTAAAAGACATATGAACAATGATGAGAGGAAAAGGAGCTGATTTGATAAGAATGACAGTGAGGAGAAGGTGTGAATATATTTTGAAAAAGGGAAAACCTCAGTTGTTTTCCCAGTGTACTGATTTATCAGTGGTACCAAACAAATATTTTAAAGAGGTCAGATGATCTCTGTTATGTAAAAGTGAGTATCACTGTGGAAGTGAGTAGAAAGGCCCGGAGTTTCCTTGAAGAATCTCTTGCTAACATTTATTTCAGAGATGCCTTATGTGATTTTGCCAATATAGGAGGTTAGAGAGACTGTAATTACAGGCAGCCCAAGTCACTGGCTGAATGTCATGCTTGCTTTAGGCTTAGAAGCAGTGTTACAAATGATATCAGTTCCCAGGTCTTCCTTGACACCACAGATACTGAGTTACAAGTTAACAACAGAAGATCTCAAGTAGACAAAGAAATAAACAAACATCCCCCTCCCCAAACAACCAAAAACAACAAACAAGCCAATAAAAACAACAATGAAAAACCACAATGAAAAACCAACTCAGAGTTACTGAGCTTTTGGGGGAGGCACTTGATGCGCTCCTGTGAAACCACGTTTCTCCTGTTTGATGTACAGAGTGACTGACCCTCCATTCTGCAGGCTGGGCTCTTCTTCTGGCCACTCCAGGGCTGTCTATCTTGTTTCCCTGCACTGCACTTTGCTGTGGATTCTAGAATTGTCCTGAGAGAGGAAGAACGCACTCCAGATGCACAGAATTTTGGACAGATATTTTTGTATCCCGTCTTTGTGCATTGCTGTTCAAATCAACTCACTGACAAGGCCACATTTGAGGCTTGTTTCCCTCCATTACACTGCGGCTTTGAAAGACCATATTCTTTTCCTGGGCAGACAAAATGTCCCTTCCAACCTCCTTTCTGCAGTTCATTTCAAACATACCTCCTGACCAAACACAGAAAAGGCAAAGTGGGACTGAAATTGTCCTGTCTGCAATAGCCTAACCTCTTCCTCTGATCTGTAACACCCCTAACTTATTTCTCCTGATGATTTGGAAAGGTTGGTAAGAACCTGTTTGAAGTGTGGCTCCTTAGAATCCAGAGGGATAAATGAGAGAGCATAGGTTCTTTGTGAGTCTGAAACAATTTTATAGTCTGAGCATGCCACTGTTTTCCAGGTAAAGAAGATATTCTTGTACTGAAATGAAGTGCAGGCACTTGTCTGCAGAGAGTCTGTATGAACAGAATAAATGCAGTGCAGCGAGGAAGACTAGTCTGTCATCAAAATAGCAACCATCTTTCAGAATCAAACATTTCAGTGAACATTAGGTTACGCTAGGTGGAAGAATGTCCTTGGCTTTTAAGGGCTGTGACTCGCTTTGTCAGTCTTATGACCGGAAAACTATTCCGTGCCAAACCATTCAGAAGATCTGGATGTAAACTGAGAAATGCCCCTTAACCCTCTTATTTAGAGCCCATATTCTAATATAAATGTTACAGATGTCCCATGTATTACCATGCAGAATTCTGGGTAATGTAAATCAGTAAATGGAGCAAGAATTTCCAAACAAAAAAACAGGATAAAGGGTCAGAGAGGAGCAATTCAGCAGCTTCTCCAGCACAGTCTGAGCACCTCTGCAAATCTGAGCATGAGTTCCAAGTACCAAAAGGCACAAAGGGTGTGAGTGCCAAAGCTTATCTGGGATACTAAACTACAGGATTAGTGAGGAATCCCTAAAAGGCTATTTTCTTCCCCAAAGACATCTGTCTCATAAGAATCTTTGTGTTTGAAGAAATTAGTTTGGTAATAAAAAGAAAAGAGCATGGATTTTACAAAATGAAGCACTGCAATGAAAGAAAATTAATACTTTAAAATATTATAATCTGCCTGTCTCTCATAATAAATTGTTATACACTTCAAGAACAAATAATTTATCCTATTTTGGTCTAAGCCTCACCCACTGTTTTTGCTCTTAACTTGATTACTGTCAAAGGAAACAGTGAAGTCCACAGAACAGTAAGAACTCTTTTCTTCTTTATTTAGTTCTAAAGTAATCACACAAAATGTCACAGGAAAAATCACAGCTACTTCCTGAAATTAAGTCGTGTTCACAACTGGAACCAAATGCACATCAAAACAAAGCTGAGCTTTTTGCCTTTTTCTGTATGAGTTCCTCAGCATAGACCTGACATCTCCAGGCTCCTGAAAATAATTTCATCCTTCTTGTGAGAGTAATTAAGTGCTTGCTACAGTGATCCAGAAAAAATGGTGTGACATTTTGTGAGACAATCAGCTGCTGCTTGGCAGGCATCACTGGGCAGCTTCTGATTTATTGTAGCCTGTTCTTACCTTTAACAGTTGAAATGGTATTTTAGATTAGCTTTATTTTGGGAATGACACTAAAGTATAATATGTAAGGCAATTAGCCTTCTGAGTTGTTTTCAACCACATAAGGTTGTAGAATAAAGATCTGTTAGGTTAAAGATCTCAATACCTAATTTCCTGAAAGTTTTGGAATCAGCATTAGGACAGGGAGGAGCTTTGGGAAAGGCCAAGCCTTCTGAGACATCCAGAACTGTCACTGAGCAGGCACGCACCAGCTGCAAGCCAGGCTTCGTCAGTTCACCTGCTTACAGATCTTTGCCATTTCTCAAGTGTTACTCTTCACTCCATGTTTTGGATTAGTCTGATGGAAAAATAATGTTCTGCCTGTCTCAGTGTTAAATTTTAATGCTTGTGAAGAAACACCAATTACTTATATTGTACATATACAAGATGTTTTCATCCCCCATGTGATCTCTGGGAGAGGAGTGATGGTCTCTCCCTTGCATTTCCTGGCTTGGCACGGCTTTGGCTTTGACCTCCTCTCAGAAGGATGCACCTAGCTGTCAGCTAGCAGCATGGAGCTGGGATTTGAAATGAAGATATTTGTGATATCTTGGATTCTGATCTCTTTTGCATCTCTCTTTTGACTGGTTGAAGATCTTTATGAAAACACGCAAATAAATGGGAGTAAGAAACTGTCCTGTTATTACACAGAAGGGGCCAGCAAATGTAGGACTGAGTAAGCATTAAAAGGCTTGAAATAAACATTTATTTTCCTGTAGGGTCTTTGAAATTTTTGTGGAAAGAAATTACCATTAAAAAGCATGTATGGAAATCATGATTTTTGTGTCTTTGCACCACTCATGGGAAATGCATCTCGGGTAGCATGCATCGTATACAAACGGGCAAGGAGAAGGAGTAAATCACTCTTCATGCTCACGGTATATACAGCAAGGAGCAATGAATTGAAACAGCAGGCAGGGATATTTAGGCTGATCCTAGAAGCAAATCTTAGACAACACTTTCAAACTCCCACCCAGAACCACCTTTGATAATCTTAGATCATAGAATGATTTGGGTTGGAAGACACCTTAAAAATCATCTATTTCCAAGCCCCCACAATCTATGAAGAGGAATACTTTCCACTAGACCAAGTCTCCTAGAGCTCCATCCAGCCTGGCCTTGAACACTTCCAGGGATGGGGCATCCACAGCCTCTCTGGGCAACCTGTTCCAGTGCCTCACCACCCTCACAGTAAAGAATTTCTTCTTCATATCTAATCTAAACCTACTCTCAGTTTCAATCCATTTCCCCTTGTGCTGTCACTTCATGCCCTTGTCAAAAGTCCTACTCCACCTTTCTTTTAGGGCCCCTTTTAGGCACTGGAAGTCAGCACTAAGATCTCCCTGGAACCTTTTTTTTCTTCGGGCAGAACAACCCCAACTCTCTTTATAGGAGAGCTGTTCCAGCACTCTGATTACGGTGATAGTGCACCCCACTTCATTCTCCTGGTCACTGGAAGGATTTGCTAATCTGGTACTTCAGGATTTCCCTGGCACTCAGAAATCCCTGAGAAAAATGAGCTGAAAAAACCCCATACACCAATTCCTCATTCAGTTAGACTTGAGGTGTATTGGAAATAAATCAGAGTACAATGGGAATGCTGTGTTTGGGTGATCTCTAACACATCATGGCACCTAGGCTGAACTGTAAGTCAGAGCAACACCAATTGCATTATGTTGGGCTGGTGATGCAGAAAGGTATGACATTTTTATTTTGTATTTTACTGGAAGTCATTTACTTTCATCAGTTTGGGTGTGAGAGACATGTCATGGAGTAAAGGTAAATTCCTTCTGACTCCCAGACACCCAAACTTTTTAAGAAGGTCTCCATGGTCTTTCAGAGAAATCTTGCTTTTCCCAGTGTCCTTTATCTAAATTGTTAATTCTTGCTGGTGAAAGGATATAGTAAATTAATGTATTTGTAAATCTGAAGTTACCTATATCTCAAAGGAGTTGATTTAGATTTAGGCTGAGTAGGTTATTAATCAGCATGACATTTTGTTCCACTTAAAGAAGGTCATTGTATATTAACAAAAGCAATCTCTGTAATTCAGGTCAGTCCAGGATTGTTTTGCTGAAAAATTTCCAGAACTAGTGTAAAAGCACTTTGCCTTTTGGTTTTCATACTCATTAAATTCTTTCTGACAGTAATATCTTAATCAGCCCAGGAATCTGCATTTTTCCCATTTCAAAGGTGCACATGTGAAAAGGAAGCCTTAGGACTATTTTAATAGTAAAATATGTAAATCACTAAATTAGAAAAACACATTATTGAGAATTAGTAGAAATTGTCTGTGAGGACTAGAAAATTTGCACACCATTAATATGCAAGTAATCCAGCCATTAATGTGTACTACATTATTATTTTGACAACTTTTACAAAAGAATGCCCTCTGATTGCTGTCTATGCAGCTATTATTGACTCATAGACAATGTTGAGCAATACAGACAGCTATTCTCTGAAAAGTGTTTCTGGATGCAAAAAAAAAAAAAAAGAATTTATGAATTAAAAATATTATTATGCCATGCAATTACAGAACAGTTTAAAAAGAAAGACTCTTTGAAGAGCTCTTTGTTTTACAGAATAGTTGAGATTGGAAGGGAGCCTCTATATATTGTCTAGTCCTGCCTCCTGCTCCTCAGGCTTCCTAGATCTTTGCTGACCAGGATTTGAATACCTCTGAGGATGGAGACTTCAAAACCTCTCTATGCAACCTGTCTCACCAACCCCCCAGTAAAAGCCCACAACTTTTTCTGTCTGATAGAATAATTCTTGCTTAAGCCACATTCATCTGTTCTTATTTTCATGCATAATGCTAAAGTTTAAAAGACAATGTTTTAAAAGGAGTTGTATTTAATGGTTTGAGCTGCCTGGAGCAGACTAGTATACTGTGGACATCTGGAGGAAATATGGGAAGGAAACCCCAAACCCAACATGAAAGATGCAAGGCTGCCCAGGGGTAGCCAGCAAGTGGTGAAAATGAGTCCCATCCACTGATAAAAGCTAAGCCAGTGGCTCATTGCACGTCTTTCAAGGCTAGGTTTGCTGAAGGGTGCCCAATTCACAGCACACTGTGCTCCTCCACTGCTCCCAGCAGGACTCACAGAGCTGAATCAGCCTCTCCTGGCCAACTGTTCCCAATTTATATACTGGGCATGACACCCTATGGTATGGAATGTCCCTTTGGCCAGTTTGGGTCAGTTCTCCTGGCCCTGCTCCCTCCCAGCTTCTTGTGCACCCGCTCACTGCGGAGCATGGCAAATGGAAAAGTCCTTGGCTTAAGGCAAACAGTGCTTAGCAACATCTAAAATTTCAGTTTGTTAGTAATGTTAGTCTCATTCTGAATCCAAAACAGCTCTGTACCAGCTACTTGGAAGAAATTAAGTTTATCACAGCTGAAACCAAGACAACACTGCAAGTCTCATAAGGATTGATACAGTCTGTAAAAATGTGCAGGAGTAGCCCTTTCTTAACTAGTGAAAGCACTTCAGGGACAGGATATACTGTTATAAGGGATACAGGTCCAGAAGAGAAAATTAACCACCAGAGAACATAACAGAGAGATAATGTTCTCCAGCTTGTCCTAGAAATAATTTTGCTTACCTTTAAAACTAAGTGCATATGATTTTACCTTATTATCTTAATCTATAACTGTTTGGTAAAACACCCACTCTTTTCCCTATCAAACAGTATACTGTATCATCAAAGAAGTTGTCAGTATGACTAGTTGCTCATAATTTGGTGGTCCTAAATGCCCCATAATACTCCTATATCTCTCCCAGAATTCTGTCTCCCTTTGAAACCTCCCTCCTGAATAAAACAGAGCATCAAACAAGTCTCAAATTTATATCTGCTATGTAAGAATAATTATTTTGGCATAGACAAAGAATGTTGGCTACCAAGTGGTTCAATCCATAGTCGTACAGTTTGCATTCCCTGCACACCTCAAACATAAGAGTTAGATAAAATGTGATTGCTAAATTATGTTTCAGCCTGTTTCACTACCCACAACACCTGTTCAGAAGAACAGAAGGAATGTACTCTTGCTATAAGCTACTGCTTGGTTTGTTCTCAACACCTTCTGACAATCACAAGCTCTCAGACTTACAAATGCTACCATGACTAAGTACAAAAAACACACTTCACCAAGTAAACATTCCTGATGTGAATATGTACTTGGTAGGGATTATATTGACTGAAAAGGGTGAGTATATTTACTAATACCAAGATTTTTCCTAGTCTTATAAAAGCTAAAGACAACATCTAACTTCAGAGGGACTGTTAAGAGTAATAGCAATTAATGACTGACAGCACTTATCAGCTGAAGACACTGGAGTACATGGATAAGAGTAGTGCAGTTATCCAACTGGCATGTCTTCCTTTGCAAATAACAACTTTTATGATTTTTGATCTTTCTGGAGTTGTTTGTGAATGGATTCCTATTTTATGAAAGAAATTATGATTCACAGCAGTCACCAAATAATTTAGGTGAGCTATGCATGGTCATGAGTGACTTTCACATTACAAGCAGTTCATAGAATAATGTTGGACATCTCCAAGCTCGAAGGTTTCCTGCAGAGCTGAGATCAGCAAGACAAACGATAAAGGATGCCATACTTCCCTAGGGCTGCTCCTTCAGACAGCATGTTCGAGGCCATTTCCATTTCTGCCTGGTTCTCCACACAGAATTCAAATGGATAGGACTTGGCAAGCAGAAAAGCCATGCTGATATAACCAGGGTATCACTGTCCCTCAGCCTACAGGTTATTGTTTAAGGAGGATTAATGGTTGCTCTCTGCCCCTCCTTGGGGCATACCTTCTCACTTAACGCTATGCTTTTCATCACCTCTGCTCCATGCCCTGTGGAGGAAAGCAAGCCCTTACAGGGGAGGCAAATGTCAGCAGAACCTGGAAAGGATTCTGCTTGAATCCCTAGCAAGAACAGGGCTGCTCCCATACAGAAGGTGAGCTGGAAGCAAAGGGATCCCACAGCCCATCCCCACTGCGTGAGCAAGGCAAACTGAACACAGAGACAAATTCAAGAAAGATACAGATCGTAAGATAGTATCACAGCAAGGTGGAAGTCAGCTCCTCAGATCAGATTTAAGATCAGGGCCCACAACCACAATGCAAGCCCATGCTGACAGGGAACAGCCAAGGTCAAGCCAGGAAGTCAGCCCAGGGTGGGAGGCTCCACCACACGGCTGCCACTTGACTGGAGACCATCACTCTTTCAGGCTCAGCTCAAGGGAACCGGCCCTTGGGGCTAAACGTAAATAGAGCTGCTGGTTCATCGGTGAGGGTGGAGGCCGCAGCTGAGGCTGGTCAGGGCCATGAACACTTACTAGTGCCCTCAGAGCCCTAACATTGCTCTCCTATTTGCACTTGCCCAGTCACTTAGTCTCTGTAGGCGTATTATTCATGTAAAACCAACCAAATCTGGAGACTGTATGCTTAGAAATCATAATTATGTTATAGAAGTGAAACAGGTTCTATCCAGATATAATCTGAACATGAACTAAAATGTGGCAGCTCTGTGGAGAATATTCTCACCCTTCTGAGGAAAGGATAGCAATGTGGAACAGGACTTTGGCTAAAATTTGTCCATAGGAAAAAAACTGTGATATATTTTAAACCTTGCACTATCTCCCTATGCAGTGTAATGTTTCTGGGGTGTTTTGTTTTGTTAACTTGCAAAATCTCCTTGGAAGCACAACTGAATGTGTCTGTGTTAGCTCTGGGCTAAGAAAGTCCTTGTATCTTTGTGTTGACACGGGTAAAAAGCTGTTTATTCACTTTTGCTTTTTAACACTTATAAATCAAGGTGCAAACATGTCAGAGGGAAAGGCTTTTTAAGCAATGCAAACGGAGATTAGAAACAAACAACTCATTGAGTTAATTTAAATGTCATGAAGAGAACTTAAGAGGTCTTTAAGCTCTGCCTTCCACTTTTCAAAAACATTTCTTTTGTAGTTTGGTTTCTCTTGGAAAGCACATTAAAAAATAAATAAACCTAATTCAAGTGTAACGTTAAAATATTTAGGTTTGTTGTTTTGATTTTTTGTTTTTGGTTGGTTTTTTTTTAATTGAAAAATTTATTTGATATTTTGGCTTTTTTACTCTTTGGCATGTTGAATTAGAAAACTTGCTCTCAGAAACAGCCACTGGTCACATTGAGAAGTATCAAATCCAAAATCTCATCTAAAGTGGAAGGGAACACAGGAATTTTAATGAGGACTGTGGAATCAGTCTGATCAAGCACCCTGTCAGCCACACAAACTACAGGTCTAAGAACATAATCTCTCTATAGCAACCATTGTCACACATAGAAATGTTTTACCAAAAGAACCTGAACTTTCTGTACATGTCAATGCCACCAGGAGTTACTTAAAAAAAAAAAAGAATTAATGTGATCTCCTCTATTCTAGAAGTGTAAGTGACAAGCTGGTCTTGAACCTTACAAACTTCAAGTTATTTTCCTAAATACTGCTAGGAAATCATGTAAACCCTCTGTGCCATGGTTCCCTCTCAGTAAAAGAGAAAGGCATTTCCCTTCCATGTAAAGTAGAGCTTGCAATTTATTTCAGTTCCCCAGCCTTAGGGCTGTAAACACTTCTAGATGGGTAAGTTTTCTAACTTCCTATCACTAACACAATCCTTGTAGACTCATTAACTACTAGTAACATTGCTTACATTATATATATGAAAGGATCATTTGCTGCTATGGTTTATGAAATTCTGGAGACATCTTCCCCCACAGAATATCACCTCGTACCTGAGCTTCCACACCACTGCAATTTCAACTCAGCTGAGCTCAGGAAGTGGTTACAGAGCATCTCCTGGGCAGTCCCTGCAGACTGTCTCTGCTACCAGAGATGACAGCCACACCAGTAGAGCTGCAGCATTTGGAAACAAAAGCACTAAACAAAGTAAATGGGACATATAGTAAGCAGGAGAACGGAAGCTGGCAGCAGCGCTGTTAAAGGAACTGTGCACAAGTAGCTGGCTCTGAATTTTCCAGTGGTATTTATGTCCTTCTGTAAATAAATCCTTTGCAGAATAGAGAAATGATAATTTGTCCTCTGTGAGGTCCCTGACTCAGTCCTGTGCCCCATGTTCTCAGAGACTCAGCAACAAACTACAAATTCAGGCGATATCCGCAAAAGCAATCAGCAAACTGAAGGAAAAAAATTCACCTGGAGTGAATTAAAGGATGGCTAAATGAGAAATGACTGGGGACATGAGTTATGAAGAACTCAGTATCTGGCTTTCAGAAACTGTGAGTTTCAATGGTTAACTTCAGGAGCCATTGGGCCTATGACAAAACCACTTTTGCCTTCAAAAGGGTAAAGAAATCCCCAGGCTCACGTGCCATAACAAGATGGATAACAAGACAGAATGACATGAAATTCTGAACAGAGTGTACTTTGTTCATTATCAGAAACAGTTTTGTGATAGCAGCAAAGCAGGCTGAGCATTTCCTCTCAGCAAAAGCAATGAAAGTCATTTAGGATTTCTGATGAGTGCATTCCTATAATTCAGATGAAACGGCCTCTTGGAAAAAGATATGCTTTGGCTAGGGAAATTGGATGGAGAGGTCAGTTCTAGCTTTAACTTGAATCTTTGTAAGGCAGATGTGGAATTGGGAATGGCTTCTTCCCCTGTCTTGGCTTCACCAATCCTGTCAACAAACTCAACCGGATGCCTTACACCCTCTCTGTGCTGGTTCTAAGTCTGAAAAAAGACAACCTTTGTGGTTCCAAGAGTACAGAACTTTGCTATCACATTCTTTTCCCTACCATGCACCAGGGTGCACCACTTTTGCCCCAAAGCTTTAAAAAGATACAGTTTCTTGCATTTGTCTCTTGCTCTGCTGCATAGGAGTGTGCTTCTCCCTGTAAATAGTATCAGTTCACCCCTCAGGCAGCTTTCAGGCTTTTGATAAAATCTAGAAGATACATGACTGTTGTTTTTAAGTAAGGAATACTCTACAAGTTCACTAAGGGGGATTTACTGTAACTCCCTAATAGACTTCAGTACTACGCTGTGTTTGATTTCTTTGGCATATCTTCTTTTGAGAGCTACCAATAAAAATCATCTGACATAGTATCAGTAAAAACTGCAGACCTCTTCAGTGTCTAAACACCATGAAGCAACATATTTTCCCTCATCCTTTTGGCAACAGATCAGCTTCACAAAACACAAATAATTTTTGTGAGTTAGGTGGATGTGTTTAATATGTTCACTGAAAGCAGACTCTTAAGAGGGAAGGCAGATCACCACCTCCTTTGTCACTGTGGTTGCAACATGCTGAGGAACAGAGCGCAGGGGATGAGGCTCAGGAATAAAGGAAAACTACATGAATAGTGGTGTCTTGGTGATAAATAGTCTATGGCTGTTATTCACAATATTAATATTTTCTTTCTCCTCCTTTCCAGATACACCATTTCACCCCCTGCTACAGGACATTTGGATAACTAATCCTGCATTTTTTCCTTACCTTGAAAATCCACTGTGCATCTTTAATATCTGTTTCGTCTTCATTTTGGAGGTTCTCCTTTGCTTGACAGTTGTCTGCATGGTAGCTGTGAGTCCTGAAGTAGAGCACAACTTGCCTCCACATTGAGAAATAAAAAAGCTGCTCCTGAATCAAATTTTACAATGACCTTTCTTGGAAAAGCACCACTTATACTTAATGATGAAACTAAACCAAATCCCAGACATTGGGCTGACAGCATAAAGATTTCTTGTTCTTCCAATCTTATGATGGACAAATGTCTGAGCCTCTTGCAGCTTGCCAGTTCTTCCTGCAGCCTCCACAGTTCTGGAAACAAACAGGATTATCTGCCCTCAGATATCTGCAGTGTCTCATCCCCTCAGCATGTGCCAGTTTAGAGATTAGATTTACAACTTTGTAGGTTTTAGTAAATTGCAAAGGAGAAAGGCACATAGTGGTCGAACACATGTCAGAGAAGCTGTAACAATCACGAGACACTTTTTATCACCTCAGAGTGAATGTATTTCATTTACAACTTGAAAGAGGAACAAACTCAGCACACAGGCATGCAGGCAGCACCAAATGGAGAGGTCTGTCTTAGGTCAGTGGTACCTGTCAATCACATGTTTTTCCTCACTGGTTGAACAGATGGTCTGCTGGTAATCCTTGCAGTGCCAGTGAAAACAGCACAGGAGCTGCAGCCATGTCTCAGGATAGACACACTAAATATAAAGACTAAGGCTCCAGGTAGATTATTAATAGATTATTTCTCCCATCTATATAGAGGGCTGTCAGGTTTTTGCCAACATTCACTTGCTATTGTTTACATCTTTTTTCAAGTTGAAAAATATGTCTAACCCAACAATTTTTTTCTACCAAGAGTCCAAAATTTTGACAATTCAGCATTCTAGATACAAAGTAGATATAATACATCTGCCCCTACAGCATCTCTTGTAAGAAGAGCTGCCTTGGTCACACTTCTGTCCTTTTTTCAGAGAAATCCAGTAAATGATGAGGAGAAAAACTAAGAACAATAAGGCTTGACAAGGTAAATTGCACTAGAAGTCATTGTACAGTAAGCTCCGGCATAAGTTCTAGTAATAAGTTGACTTTGGCAGAGCTGCTGCTGAGGTTTAGTAAAACGATTTTTTTTTCCTGTCCTCTAGCCAGGCTTACCCTCAGCAGCACTGGGTAGCTCAGCATTTTCTTTTTTCTCCAAAAAGCTACTGCTCTGACCTTAATTTTTCCTGTGAGAGAGAGTATTAAATGAAAGGATGTATTGCCTTTTTTTTTTTAAAATTTTAACCCAGATGTTAAATTTCACCAGGTACTGCAGCAATTTCTGAGAGAAGAGCACTCCTTCTGCACTTCCAGATGTGGACACTCTTGTACAGACAAAAGCTGTTGGCACAAAGCAACAGAGACTGATGGTGAGAGGAGTTGCTGTAGACTCAAAGAGTGTCTGGAGACTCTGAGACCCTTCAGCTTTCAATACAGAGGTGCAAGTTCATGAGACGGAGACACTTGTCCCTACTCCCTAAAGTAATATACTCTACTATTTTAACCCCAGATGCATTACTTCTCTAGACTACAAACAGTATTGCACTGGCCTTTCTATCCCTGTTTTTGTACAGTACTTAATTTCCAATTTTCTGGCATTACAGCATTGTTCCATTGTACTAGGGGAAAAAATAGGAGATGTATTTATTACAATAAAATGTTAGTTTATTTTTCTTTCAAAAAGACCACTCCTACTGTAATAAGTTATGTGTGTTTCCTTCACTGAGCATGTAAAACCTAATTTCAAAGAGGCAGCAGAGCAATCAGAAGGTTGCCTGTTGTAACATATGCACAACTGTGGCATATTAGCTTTGCCAGATCCTTTGGGTCAGAATCTGATTAATTTAAAAGAAAAAATTATCCAAGTTCTGTGACCTAGAAGTCAGATAAGTCTATATCAGCTGCAGTAAGCAGGAGTTACTTGTTAAAGAAAGATACTCACAAAAGAATGTTCTCCCACTATGACACACACAATAAAATGAAGATAAAATAAGAGGAGAAAACAAAGACAGATGGAGCAGTAAAAATCCAGTTCACAATGGGCCAACCTTGCTATAATTCCTCAGGGCAAACATCTAGTGAAGCACTCCACACCTCCTCATATTGAAAAATCACTTCTGTTTCCATGCAAGTAGGCCTCTTCAATGGCAACCCTCCACAATTAGACAGGAGAGAAAAAAAATTACTGTAACATTTTGTGAATTAGAGAAGCATGTTTGTTTTCCTTACCTTCTAAGTATGCTTTGCTTGGATAAACTTTCAAAGCATTTTCTTCTATACATGTTAAATACTTGTGCAGATATGCAGGAGCCAGGTGAGGTATAGAATGCTGAAAGGTTAAATGGCAGATGTGCAAAACACTTCTGTAATTTGGAGAATATGTGATAGACAATGATACATTGTTCTGATTACAAGAAAAAAAAAGAATAGCAAAACACTCTCACGATCCAGCTGTCTGCAGTTTTAGTGTGAGGATGACTCATCTGCATTAATTTTCTAGTATTAAACTATTGAGCATTCTTATTCTTTGTGATTCAGGAAATTGATGACTTTTATTCCTGCATGCTGATGTGCTTTTCACTTTTCACTCAATTTCACACATCAATAAAGTCATCTAAACATAGCAGCTTCAAGTGAAGTTGCGTTGCCACAAGTTAATGGACAAACACTGATGTGCACTGATGACCAAAAATAGCTAAATGAGAATTGTTTTGCACACCTGACCCCTAAAGGATAGATGCTTGCCAAAAAATAGGTGAACTGCACTTTTACAGTCATTACCTTTAGCAAGATCCAGAGAGCCAACCAGCATGAATAAGGCACCATGGGATGCTCCAAGCTGATGTCACAGGATGGGTTTGTACTGGTTGCTGAGAATTGACTCTTGCTGTCATACTTGTGACAGGCTCCTGTAATGACTATACAATGCTTTCCTTTCTCAAAGCTTTCCCTTGCAATGTAATGAAGTTCCTTCACACAGAGAGCATCTCGTGGCCCTTGCACGGAGTGAAAATTTTCAGCTGAGTCCAAGTGTTTGAAGATGGTGGAAAAGAGCACACGTGAATCTTGGTAGCTTGCCCACCATCCTCTGGCAAGGTGGTTCACAATTCTACTGTGCACTTGTCAAAGGATTAGCACTGTCACCAGCAAAGCTTTCACTACACTATTTACCTCCCTTCTCAAACATTTCTGAGTGTGCTGAGCAGAACAGACTCCAACCAGATGCTTTTTGCATTCTGTTTAAGACCTTCCTGTACTGTGAAAGCTGCTGATTTCTTCCTACCCTCTGTTGTAGGTATTTCATTCAAGAGTTATGAATCAACGCAGAGACTTTCCCTTTTAACCCAGGAGAGTTGTTGGGTGGAGTACCACACCTTACACACCTTGTCTATACACATGAAGAACCCTGCAGAAGTGTGAGACATGGCTGTCCCTTACAGAGCTATAGTAACTTTTTGTTAATGTTTTGCCTTTATTCCATAACATGGCATAGAAGAATATGTAAATTAAATATATCTTTATTCATAAATATATCCTTATAATATAGGTATATTCAGGAACAATACATTGTTTGCAATCTTTAACATGGCACATTGGGTTCACTACTTTGATTCCTCTGCTAGGGATTCTATTACCTTGCCTGGCACAGATGTCATGCTTACTCTTTCATAGTTTCTTCAATACTCGCTGGAATTCATGTTAATAAAAAAAAAAAAGAAATTACTATTACAATTTTTTCTCCCCTCTTTGCCTTTCTGCTAATTCAGTAGATGCATACTTTCAACCATTATGCCTCACTCCAAGGTTACAGAAAAGTTACAGGGAAATATTTTTTACTGCAGACTCTGAACAGCTTGGGAATTGAATAGTGAAGCCAGAATCTGTAATTTATGATAAAGTCAACATGCCAAATCACACTTTTTAAAATTTCTTTTTCATAGACAAGTGACTATGTTGTTGTAGTATCAAAATTTTGACTACAAATAGCAATCCATCATCTTTTAGCCAGACTCCAGGCTGAATGGATGGTGCTAAACTCTTGCAGGTAGTGGAACTAGGTAAAAAATTAGTCTGCTATTAAAAAAAAGACCACTGATGACCTAATGCATATTCCAAACGAGATCACATTGGGCACCAAATTGAAACCATGAACTTATTATTCTCCGCTTACAGTAAGGTAATGAAACAATGTTGGAAACAGGAACCACAAGTGAGAGAACCACAATTCTGTACATACTTGTACTGAGGTTCAGACAGAGTACTGTGGTACTATTTGGTTAAGCCAGAAGAGTGCTAAAGGGCTGGGAGAAATGTGCTGTGCAGACTACAGCATTTTGAATTATTTCCTTGAAATAGGTGATCCCTGGCAGAAGAAATGTCTTTGCATGCCTAAGCAAGAATTCAGGACATTACCCTGCTAGACACAGGGGTACATGGTGGGGAGTAACTCTGTGTCTTAGAACTGGCAGCTGGAAATGCACATTAAGAGGTGCTGATCCAGTTTCCAAGGGTTTACTTAAACTATTGGACTGAGCTTGGAAGGGTGAAGATGGAAGAATACCATATCTGGCCTAGGTAAGAGAATGCACAACGTCATCAGTGTTTTCAGTGCTGGGACAGTTTGGAGTTTGGGCAGAAGTATCTTTGTGGATAACTGAGGAAATTTCATGGAAGCAAAGCCTGATGTGCCTCTAGCTAGATGAGGGCTGAATGGTAGCTTGTGGGATCATTGTACAGGCCTTTGAAGCCTTGCTGTGGTTTAATCCCAGTGGCAACTAAGCACCATGCTGCTGCTCGCTCACTTCCCCCCATGGAATGGAGAGAAAAGGAACAGGAAAAGTGAGAAAAATCATGGTTTGAGAAAAGGACAGTTTAATAGGGAAAGCAAAAGCTGCTCATGCAAGCAAAGCAAAATTAATTCACCACTTCCCTTTGGTATGCAGGTGTTCAGCCATCCACAGGAAAATTCATCCGTCATGCAAACAGGTACTTGGGAAGAAAAACATCATCACTCCAAATATCCTCCCTTCTTTCTTCTTCCCCCAGCTCTATATGCTGAGCATGATGCCATATGGTGTGGGATATCCCCTTGGTCAGTTGGAGTCACCTGTCCTGGCTGTGTCTCATCCAAATTGCCTGTGCATCCCCAGCCTGCACACTAGTGGGGTGGAGTGAGAAGCAGAAGAGGCCTTAGTGCTGTGCAAGCCCTGCTCAACAGTAATGAAAACATCCCTGTTTTCAGCACAAATCAAAACACAGCCTCATGCTAGCCACTGTAAAGAAAACTAATCCAATCCCAGCCAAAACCAGCACGTGCCTTCATTATGCAATTGCATTTAAAAAGCTTCAAACCATGTTCTGTTTATCTTGCAAGACCTTTGGCTTTGGTTTCTTTATAAAATGGGTAGAGTCATACATATCATCATTGGTAATGTGATTTGAAATTACTGTGGAAAAGGTGAATATGTTTGTTCCAGATGCCTGATGCTGGACGCAAAAGGAGTGGCAAGTGAGACATGCCATAAACAGGCAGAGCAGAAGCAGGAAATACTGAATATCAGAGGACAAATGTTACAAATACTCTTTTAAAAAAAGGAACTGGTTAAAATAAGGCCAAATTCTAACTCTCAGCTATGAAGCAAAAATCAGATTCAAATTAACTTTCAAAGTAACAGATTTTTATTCAAAATTCTGTGGAGATTTCTATGCTAGAGATCAGGAGCTGTGCCAGCATTTCTTATCACTGTAAGTAAGCAATATGCAAGAACACAAATTTGTTAGATTAAACCTCCAAGTCCCACATATTTGCTAATCCACAGAATCACATTAATGGATGTATTCATTACAGACTAGATGACACAGAGTGTGCACAGGGCTTAGGGAGATTTCTTCTGATGAAGCATAAAGAAATGCAAATGCTGTTACTTGGACTGTACCTGGGATTTAAGCTTGTATTATCAAGAAAGCAACAGGTTTTTTTTTTTTTTGGTGGTATGAAGAAAGATCCATTCTAAAAGAAAAATTCTGCGGAGGAAGTATAAATCAATGGCAGAGTAATGACAATTGTCTTTGAGTTAAAAATCCCCCACCTATTGAGATACTGGCCAGGCGTAATTTAAAGAACAGTGTATCCTCTAAATGGAAAACACAGAGACCCTAGAAAAATTAAGTTAATAGCAGACCAGCTCTAAGACAGTTCTACGTTTGCTGTCTTGATCTGCTCACATACAAAATCCTGATTATTTTTGTTTTCTCTTTCTATGCTAGCAGAATGACCTTTCAGGATCATTTCTGACTGGGAGTGGTATGTCTGTGCACTTGAGCACAGTATGACTGGAAAACCTCACTCAGCAACTGAATGCAATGAGACGTTTTGTCTTGGAAACATGGAAGTTTAAGCCCATACCTTCTGAATCACTTGGGCCTTTAGTCTAAAGTTACCTTTTACCTGTAGAGGCAAAGCCCAATGTATACAAGACATTTTCTAAAAAACAAAGGAGTTGTGCAGGGTATATCTTCCACTGAGATAGGACTTGGGAGGAAGGAAATGGTGCAACCCTGATGCCCATCCTGGAGCTGTGACACATCAGACTGAGGGCTGGCACAGCACAGCCAGCACAGGCAGGCAGGTGCAGGGGCCCAGGAACACCTGCCTGCTTCCCAGCTCTAGGAAAGAGCAACCTTTGCATTTCCACTGCAACATGGGAGGCAGAAAGCAAGAAAATGCTGGGTACTGGAAACACAATGCAGAACTCAAGGAGGCATTTCAGCGCCAAGGCCACTGCCCGCCATCTCCGCAGCCCTTTGGTCTCCCGCGGCTCCCTCCCGAGCTCGGTGGCCTCTCACGCGTGCGGGGTGCAGGGGACAGACACGGGGATCTCCCCGGGGACCGGGAAGACCTTGCCCTGGGGGTCAGCGCCGACGGGACCTTCTCAGCCCTTCCCAGCCAGACTGGCGCTGTCTCTGTGGAAACACTGAGCCATTTCTTGTCAGCGAATAGCACAGGTGGGCACGTGTGGGCACATGCTTTATCCCGTCTTCCCAGTACGGGAGTAGATCCCCCCTGTAAAATCATATACGTATACACAGCTCTTGCGTGTGGGCCAGGGCAATCCTAAGCACAAATACAGGCTGGGCAGAGAATGGGTTGAGAGCAGCCCTGAGGCGAAGGACTTGGGGGTGTTGGTTGACAAGAAGTTCCACGTGCCCCAGCAATGTGCACCCCCAGCCCAGAATGCCAACCCTGTCCTGGGCTGCGTCCATGGCAGGAGGGTTGGAATCAGACGATCTTAGAGGTCCCTTCCAACCCAAACCATGCTGTGGCTGTAAGACATGTGTAGGCATATCTAAATGTGTACATTTATGTGTTCTAAATACGTGTACACGGTTACCCGGCACCGCGCTGCGGTCACACGACAGACCGCGCGCAGGCGCGGGCGGAGCGGCATGTCCCGCGCCGGCCGCCGTCGCGCTCACGTGAGCGGCGTCACATGACGGCGGCGGCGTTGCCGGGCCGCGGGTGCGCGGAGCTGCCCGGGCTGCCCAGCGGCGCCGCCTCCTCCTCTCGCTCCGCTTCCCTCCTTCCCTCCCTGCACGGCTTCTGCGGTGAGTGGCAGCTGCCCCCGGGCCCTGGCGCCGTGTGTCCCGGGGCGGCGCTGCACGGCCTCTCCCGCTCGGGCCCGGGGGGCGCGGAGGGCTCCGCTGCTGCCCCGAGGGTCTGGGCTCTGCCGCCTGAGTCTGGGCAGGGAGCGGCAGGACCGAGCCTGGTCTCTCCCTGTCCCAGGCACCTCTCTGCTCCTTCGGCGCAACTGCAGCGCCCGAAACCGCAGTTACCGACTCTGCCCTCGGGCAGTGCTTAAGTGGCTCTGGGTGGGTCAGTAAGAGCCTGGGAACCTTCAGTGGCCATTGAAGGACATAGTGGTGCCGTCTGTGTGCGTGTCTACTCCTAGGAGTGGTTTCAAAGGGTGGACGTTTGTCCCATGTTTGCCCAGGATAGTTCCTCATTTTTTTTTCTTTCTTTTGTTAGAACCGTATTTTCCTTCAGTCATACAAGCGAGGTATGCTTGCTGGGACGGGCCTGAATGTGCCAGTTTGCTCTTGCTTGCTCTGTAAGGGGACCAGAACAGCCCAGAAATAGGCTGTGTGGAGAGGCTGGGTACAGTTTAAGTTGTAAGGAATTCTAGCTCTAGCTGCGTCTGAAGTCTCTGCAAACACACTTCTTGTTTTGGCATCAAAGTCAGGGAGAGATTAGAACCATAAAGGAAGGGGAAAGAAGTGGTGAAGGTCACTGTCTGTGGTAATGTGCTATATCCTGGTAAAGAGCTTCTGTTCGTATTTATTTTTCAGTTTGCTTTCTGTACACTAATGATCTTGATTTTCTTGTTAGTCTGTGTAGCATGGTTTAAATTTATATATTTACGATTTTTTCCCCTGAAGTTGTAGCTTGCAGGTTTCTAATGTCTAAATATTCTTAGAGAAATACTTGAAGTAAATCAGTCCTAATGTGTGGAGGTGGTGAGGATATGCGCTGAATTTTAACCCTGGAAAGTAGATTTGGAAAGAAGACAGCTTCTCTTATCTGTAGGGCTACTTGGATGTTGCAGAAGAGCTGTCTTAATTCAAATAACTTAATTTCATTGTTTAAGGATTCACAAGACTGAGTGTTATTTAGTAATAGTCTATGTCTTTTATTTTAGTAAACTTGTGATTGGTTACAGTTGAGTGTGTAGGTATGGCTTATTTTTGTTTGTTTCCAATAAGTCACGTTTTTAATACTTTATAAAACTGATTTTTCAGAAACTACCTAGTACAGTGTTAAGAAATGGGACACTTGTAAACCGATTTTTCTTTTTATTTCTTTAAAATATTGGACAAATACTCTGCTCTTTAATAAGAGGTATCAAATCTGACTTGCATTTCTAGGTACACTTTAATTATCAGTCAAGATGGATATCCGAGGTGCTGTAGATGCTGCTGTCCCAACAAACATTATTGCTGCCAAAGCTGCTGAAGTTCGGGCAAACAAAGTAAACTGGCAGTCATATCTCCAGTAAGTAAAAACTTTCCATATTCTTTTCCCCTCTTAAGTGTTAGACTTTTTGATATTTTAGACTGCAGTGAAGCATTAGGTTGCAGTGAAGAATGTTCTATCTGCATGGAAGTAGTTGGAAAAAGCCACTTCTAAATGGAAATGGCCGTGGAAAATTTTCTTATGACTTATTACCAGAAAGGGAACTCTACTTTTGTCAACTGAATGCTGCAACAGCAAATAGTATAGGTTTGCACAAATATGTGGTAAAACTCTCTGGGTTTTTTCCTCATAGTTCAAACACCAGTCTCAGTTTTAGCCTTATTGGATGACTGCTGAAGTAAGAAAAGTTTACAGTAGTAATTATCGTATGCGTAGGTATGGTATGTCTATTGCTGAAGTGCTTTTTGTGGGAATACAAATTGTACTTAGAAAAGGAGTGGCAGTCTGGGAAAATAAGCTGTCCCTTAAGTAAAGGAGCAATAATGCTGGAGGACAGCTGAAGCAAGTAAATTGGGAAGCAGGCTGAAACAAATGCTTGAAAACAGACTTGTGCTTCTGTTTCAGGTAAACTCAGAGTTTCCTTTAGCATGGATATGATGGCATTAGGAGTAACAACAGAAATACTGTCCTAAGAGGACATAGGGATAAGTAGAGAAAAAGGTTTATGGGTGAGGTAGGTAAAGGGAAGAAGAAACAGACTTTCACTGGTCAGTGTGCAGTGTAGTACTCAGTGGCTTTGCAGGCGAAACAGAAAGGTTGAGGTGGTAACTTGACCGTGGCAGCTCCCAAGCACTTCTCAAACAACCTGAGTGGCTTTTGCTGCTACTGTGTGCCCTCTTACCTGTCTGCTGGGAAGTGTGTCCCAAGGATACCTGAGGAGCTGTTCCTGTGCTGTTCCAGTGGCAGTGGACAGCCAGTTTGCAGTTACTTGGGATGAAAGTGGGAGTACAGTTGTTCACTGTTCACAAAAGTGAATATGAGACTCTTTCACTTCTTCTCTGGTGATTCTGTAGGGCTGATGAAATTAATCTGTTGCTCTTGTTAGTATAGGGGACGGTTCTATTTGACAAGGATTGTATTTATGTAGTAGTATTTGTTTGACTATGTGTACTGCTCTTAATAATTTTCATTTGTTCTTGGTATTCTCATTCTCTGGTGCAGTATAAAAAACGGAGCTTTGTTTGTAAATCTGGCAGCAAATTTTTATATAACTTCTTTTGATCAGAAGGCAGGGTTCTTTTTCAGATTTTACCTGTAGAATTTGACTTTGTTTTGTTCTGGAATCTATGAAAGAAGAATATACTAGTTATTTCCTCTCTTTGAGTTAGCCAGGTTTTGGAGGCTATTGCAGTGCATCTGACTGTTGTTTGTGATCCTATGAGAGGAGGAATGAGAATTTTTGGTGCTTGGTGTCCTTTGTGTGTCAATGACTGTGTCCTCTTTATTACTGCTTTGAAATAAATGTAATTTTTGTGTCTTGTATTTACTGATAACAGCCTGGCTATCTGGCTAAGTTGGCTTCAAGGCTTGACTTAAATGGTACCAGAGGGGTTGTGGAGCATCTTGAAGATAACTTGTTCATTTGCAGAGGACTTCCCTTATAACTAATTATTGAAAAACGTCAGCAGAATTTTGGTGCTTCTAAAGGAAATAAAATCATACCTCCTTTTGGACATGTCCTTTTTACAAATGGACAGGTTTGGATGTGATGGTGTCTTTGAGGCTGAGCTTTAAGGGATTTCTTGGAAAGTCAGTGCAGCTTTATTGATTCATTTCTGGAAGGAAGCACAGTATTAAATGAGTGGAAACTACTTTCTGTGATGCACCTGTTAGAGGCAGGTCAGAGTGGTTGGTTTGGTCTGGTTTGTAGAGCAGAAGGAAAATGGGGTGCTTGGAAGGACAATTCTCTTCCTTGTGAGCTCTGTGTTCTGACAGTCTGTGCACTTACTGTGCTAAACTTGCACATAAATATATGATGGCATTACTTAAAGTCATCAGATGTTTTTAAATTAGAGCAAATATTTTTGTGTTGCCAAAGTTAACACCTGAACTCAGGTGTGACATAATTTACACTTCTTAAACTAGAGATGATATTTATGTAGTTGAAGAAACTATAGACAGTACTTATGTAGTTGAAGTCAAAGAACTTTAGAAGAAATTCTGATGAAATTTTTTTCCCCCTTCTTGCTGTGGCAGTTGTTTGTGTATAATGGTGCTTTAAGGCTTGCATCTCTTGCAACAGCATTGGGGTTTGGGTCACACAGAAGGGCATTCTGAAGTTCTTTTCTGTTCTCTGTTCTTCAGTGCAAAATTAAAATGCCTTACTAGGATTTGGTCAGATTTCAGTAGCCTGACTTTTCTTGTAGAGTCAGTTCAAGCTAAAGATTAACTGACATAGTGTGTATTCCATCTGTGAAGGTTGTAACTGTAAACTAAATATCAAACACAAACCTGCTGACTTTTGATGTTTTTCTGTATACTGTTGGCACAAAAGTGAATTACTTAGATATGACAATTGTATGTATTACCAGTTTGCCAGTGTGTTCCCTGCTCCTTAAAAAATTAGGCTGTAGAAAAAGATGATTTGTTTTCTGATGCTAAAATTTACCCTTTCTTTGTGTTAAATCCCAGCTGGGGTCTCTGTCTGAGGGAGAAGAAAGTAACAAAGCTTGCAAGACTGGCAGGTGATGTGTAGGTCTGCCTGTGTTCTGGAAACTAAATGTAGTTGAGGCCTTTAGTTCTGTAGGGACTTTGCTGCCTTTGGATCTTGAGACTTGTAACAGTTTAGAGGTGTCCATGCCTCTGTGAGGTGAAAATGCAGTTGCTGTTGTGCACTGTATGATTGCTTCCAGCATTTGCCTCAGGGTGTCCAAATGCCAGGGCAGGGTGTGTTGGCTTGCTTGAAGCATGTTTGGGTTTGCTTTCTTAGGGTAGTAAATGAGTTCTGTGGAAAAATGAATTTGTTTCAGAGTTTAACTGGCATCTTACTGCACTGTAGGTTTCCTAGATACACAGCATTTGACAATACTTTGTATTTAATCAGGTGAGATACCTGATGGCTAATTTGTACATAGCTTCCTGTGTGTTTTCAAATACTTCATGTGCATGTTTGTGAATTCTGATGCTAAAATAGATATTCTGTTTTCCTAGGGGTGGAAGAATCTTATAAAGCAGGTTAAATATCTCAGACTTTAAAAGTCAGTCTTGTCTTAGAGCAAATATAGAAGGTTCCTAATTTGTAGTGTGTGTGGTTTTTTGTTCCGTTTTTTTTTTTTTTTTTTTTTTTTTTTTTTTTTTTTTTTTTTTTTTTTTTTTTTTTTTTTTTTNTTTGTTTGTTTGTTTTTTTTTGTTTTTGTTGTTTTTTCAAATCTGGTTGAGTCTTGTAGAGTACATTCAGTCTGTTTTACTGTTTTAATTTTGTAATACAAAAACTGTTGAGCAATTGGATAAATTTAGTGTATCTAGGTACATGCAAAGTACTGTGGATACCTGGATAAAAAATTACACCTTGACACAATGGCTTCATGTGAGCTTCATATTTGCTGCAGATGTAGTCAATTTTTTTATATTAAAAGCCCAAAGCAAAGTAAAAACCAAACAAAAATACCCTAACCTCCAGAGTGTCTTTTGTTAAATCATTCAAACAAATGGAAAAAAAAAGGAACAAGAGTTGCTGAAGGAAATGCATAATTAAAAGAAGGAATCACAAGTTTCTGAATCATATTGAGAGATCAGGAAAATTTAAGAATGGTAGTCTTGCAAATTCATGCTTTCTAAATCTTAGTTTCAGTTTTGTCTCCTCTAGCAAGTACTTTCAAAGGCAGGTCTTGGTATCTCAGGCATAGAGCTTTGAAAGGTGCTTACAGGGCCTAAACTTGATAGACAGGAAGAAAAAAAAAAAAGGAAAATTTATCTGTTGAGATAAACATAGTTTAATAGGACAGAAAAGGAAGAGGAAACAACAACAAAAAAAAAAATAAAGGATTCATGCTAGATCTAGAATACAGAACTGTACCAGCTACTGGGAAGAATATTAACTATCCCAGCTGAAAGTAAGACACAGCTGAAGCCCACAGTGACTTCTGTCTTGGCAAAAGACTGTAGACACATTCTGGAAAATAAATTAAATGGCAGCTAGGAAGAGGGATGGAGGGAGGCTTTGGTTACTTGTTTGCTAAAAGGTGCTGGGAAATTTCTGTTGCTCTGAAGAGGGGATGACGAAAATGTGTAATAGCATCATGAGACCCAGTATCAACTGAGGCTGTTCTGCACTTTCTCATGTTTTTTGGTTGGTTTTTCTTCCCCCCTGCCACTGGTTGTTAAGGTTTACTGTATAATCAGTTATTTCAATTTTAAAATGACATGAGTGGAAATAGATGCATTTGAAATTGCTAAAACTATTAATCAGATGTATGAGTTCCTTGATAAAATATTAATGTCTTGTTTAAAAAGCTGTCAGATCCCTTGTAATGTTTTGTATGAGTTGGAAGATGTCTTTTTGAATGGTGCTAACAAAGCAATAAAGAGTAAACCTCGATGTCTTTTTTTTCTCATGGCAATATCATTCCCTACATCTTTTTTTCCTTTTTT